>JBBPMP010000197.1:0-38442 GCA_038090395.1 Boletales sp. KT-2023a | reverse complement strand
ACGGCAGTAGCGATGACCGTGATAAGGCAGATGGCAGGTGGTGGAGGTGGTCAGGTCGGCCAGAAGGGAGAGCAAGACGAGGCGAGGTGGCGGCGGCGACAACAGCGCGACGACCGCGATATCACGGTTCTCATGTGGTTGTCGTCGTCATCATCATGTGAGATGGAGGGAGGCGCCAGGCGGCAGACGCAGTCTAACATTGGCGGGTATTGGTGGTACGGGTGCGGTACGGGTGCGGATATGGTCACAGGTCACAAAAGTGTGACCCGCACGGGTTACCCGTGCTATTCCCTACCTGTTTGAGTTGCCAAAGCGGATGCATAGACAAGCGTCGATAAGCCATTGAAACGTCTGATTTAAAAACCACGAGATGGTCAGTAGGGTGCTCCGCCCGATACTCGAGAAGCGAAGCTCCCAGAGATGCGATGCCGTCCATTTTGGTCCCTGCGATAAGCTCGCGATCAATCATATCGTTGAGGGAAGGTGTAGGGTGTGCGTGCAAATGTACCTACAAACCAACCATTAGGACTTGGATCATCAGTGTAGCTCGGTTTGCGAGGGTGGAGCGATTGGATGACGGATACGTTGATGTGGGTAAACGACGTGTGACCAGTACTCCAGAACCTTGCGAGATGCTTATCTGTCAACCACACCCGCTGAATTATTAATATTAATATTTCGACCCCCACGATTATCGTCGTGCTCGTAGTCGCGCCAATGGTCTACACGCTCACAAAGTGCCTACCTGGTATTGGGACTAGCCTTGATCTGCAATTGTGTATCACATCGGACCATGTAGGGTGGACGGTTAACCTTGCTTGGCACCTGACTGCCGGTCTATCCTTTTGTAGGTACTTGTCGGTGTTGTTGCCTTCATGTGCGCATGCTGCACGGTCGTCTGCCGCATAGCAGGCGCTGCGGCCATTAAACGTTGGATTTCATAACACGAACCTGTGTCGGTGCTGCCAACAACCACTTGACATGCTCAAGCTTAACAGACATCGAGAGTGGGTACACGGTAAACCTGTGATAAAGAGTATGAAGTGTGGGCTTTCTCACTAATGCTAATTCACTAGCAAGATTTGTCATGGATATCGTGGTTCATGAACGCATAACAGACAGAGAAGCGGACGCTCCATAGCCGGTACTTTACATACGTACCCGAGAGATGCGTATACACAAGGAAAAAAACGAGGGTTGCAAGAGAAAAAATATGAGTGGACAAGAACAACCAAACGTGGAATCAGACGAGGACACCTGGTGGTACATCATAAAAATGAGGTATCCCTTGCGCGGAAGTGTAGATTGGGTAGGGATCCAAACGAGGGGGGTGAAGACGGGGGATGAAGACAACAAGGCGGGGTTTTATTTGGCAATTGCGGGGTAAGAGTGTTTACATCCACTGGGATTTGTCCCATGCTGGGTCTTGCAAAAATGCACAAAGAACTTTGCTACCAGTCTAGTTAAAAAGTAATCGTATCAGAGCTGTTCAATGCAAAGTGGAGTTAAGAGTGCTGCACCTGCAGAAGAGGATGACCAGCAACGATGCTAAGGAACCGTTCAAGTCCTTCCCTCCGAACTTCAATAACTTCGTCAGAGAATCTGTTGGTAAAGACCTTTCCGGGGAGGGGAGGAATGTTGACGCGGGTAGACTCCCGTTCGAGGATGTCGCGAAATGCCTCAAAATCGGAGTAGCGGCGTCTCACGAGGGAATGGCGCAACTTGAAAGCTGGAATATTGGTCTGCATTATTGATATGAGCCCAGGTAAAGGACCGTCGACTGAGAAACATACTTTGCACACGATTTCATAGTCGGTAAACATCTTTCGACCGAATCCTGTGGCGACGGTCATTTAGGTGTAGGACGCATGAGCGACAAGAATGCCCACTAACCATGCGTCTGAGGATTGCGAACCTCAATTTCCAGAAAACTCTCTGGAACACTGTACATCTCTTCGATCTACAAAGTGCTTGCTCGGGTTCATTCAGGAGGGACAGAGATGCGGTTGAAGGGTACATACGGTCTGCTCACGCGCCCCAAGACGGGGTTCGTCAAAGGCGGTACTTCGAGCAAAGGGCGACACGGCGGCCATGGTCGTTGTGAGCGAACAATCTGGACTCGCAGCAACACAGCAATCACACTTCATGTGTCACACTGTCACGCATGAGTTACCCCGCAATGATATTCGGTACATAACTTAAAGTTCCGATACCAAAAGCCAAAACCCCCATCGACATCCACGCTGTCCGGACTCGCCTGACCACACAGAAAAGCTTGTCGCTATCAGCGTATCGGCGTGGCCGAAACTCATCCCACACTTGTTGCACTATCAAATCATCGATGTCCGCGTCACGCCAGACCGACAGTGAGAGTGACCACGCGACATATCCAAAAGTAAACTAATGAGTAAATCCAACTACCAACCTATAGATCATTTCCGACCGAATCCGACTCGGGTATCGAACGCTTCCGTTCATCTCCTTGAAACTTCTTCCCGCGTCCCCGTTGTCCCACAGCTCTTCTCTAATTCTTCTTCTTCTCGTCTCAAACGTGCGGTAGCAGCTTCTAGCGCTCGACGTCGTCTATCCTCGATTGAATCGGCGTTCAGAGATGTTCCATTTCCTCCAAGAATGTAAATTAATGCTTCATCAGCTTCCCCACTTGACGAGGGCTCGTATATGGCGTCGGTGCTCAAGTAGTGCGTGCCACGTTTTTCTGCAGCCTCAAACTCGGCAACCTCCCTGTTGAGCTGCGAGTTCAGTTCTTTGAACTGGTGTCATCAGGCAGATGCACACATCAAGAAAGGCAGACGACCCTACGTTATTATCGTGATCACCCCAGACGTTATGTGCCAGCTCGTGACACAGCACCCGGCGCACCTCCAGATACGGCCGGAATCCGTCGTACGCATCCGTTCTTATGCGGAGCTTTATAGACTGCCCTGCACCAACGTTGAGCCCTAGCAAGTGTGGTTGTTCATGGGGAGCGAGCTCGGTCAGCACACCCACAGAAAATTTGTGTTTCTGCATGACGTGTCGAATTGCCGGATCGTTTGACAGTTTGGTCAACCGCTCCAGTGCTGTTTCTGGCTTGGGCAGGTGACTCAGTGGTTCGATCCTATGGAACATGTATGTTGCCGAGGCAATGGTCGAGGAACCAGTCGAGCGAACCTAAACATTGGAGTCGAAATAGAACCTGACGTCCATTCACTGCACAAGCCGTAGCCATAGTACGCACCTTGACATGCGGCTTTAGGGCCCTTTCGCGCAGGACGTTCTCCTTCCGTTGGTGCTCTAACTCAGTGATATTGAGAGACTTTATTTCCCGCGCGGTTGATCCAAGCAACTGTGCCCTGATCCCATCTCTGAGACCGATCTGGGCTAGCGTAACGTTATCCGCATGTTGAACTTTCTTGCCCCGAAACAAGAGTTTCTGATAAGACGGAGGTACTGACGTCAACTCTTCCAAATGGCCTTCCAAGTCTGTCAAGAGCAAATCAGGTGGCAGTGATACCTCATGTGTTGCTCCGCGAAAATTTATTGAGAAGGAGATGTGCTCTGGAGTCGCTTCGCAGGACATGACGGTAGACTGTAGAACTGAGTACTTGAAGCTGAGTAAGCGGATCATGGCCACGCAGCCGCTATGCTCATCATGTTGACTCGGACATGTCGGTTCGATGGGCTTTGCAACAACCTGATGTTATTAGAGTGGTAGCTGATCAAATCCAGCGCATGTCAAGTACTATTGTCTTTACTTAGGTTTCCCCGAAGATTAATTTAAGATTGGCCAAACTCTCGGGATCCGCTTTCGATGACTTGTTCGATCCTCGGAAGGCTTCCTTGACAATAGCAGTCTTGCGTCGCTGGATCTCTAAGATGCTCTCTTCAATGGTATCTTTTATCTAGCTAAACGTCAAAATATAGTAAGTATACAGAATGACGTGCTCTTACGATGAAATGCTTGACGTAGACAGTCTTTTCTTGGCCAATACGGTGAACACGGTCAATCGCTGTAGACGATTGTCACGGGTTGTATAAGATTCAGCTGGAGAACATACCTTGGTTCTCAATCGCTGCGTTCCACCAACAATCCATCTACAAATAGGGTTTAGAGTGCTCGTGCAGAGGCCACCAACAGATTCACCATGAATACATGATTAGCGCAGGAAAGCTGTTCGCGTGGTGAGCAGTGTCAATATCGAGCAAGACAAATCGCTTACGTTTAGCCCAACTCCACCAGCCTTGAGGCTAATAATCAATACCTTTGGCTTGCGCTCGTTTTGCTTGAACTCGGAGATCGCTGCGCTACGCTTTTTCAGATCCATGGAACCATCAAAGCGGTACCAAGTGAAGTGTTCGCGATCAAGAGCCGACGATATGAGCGACATAAAGGATGTGAACTGCGAAAAAACGATTGCGCGAAAGCATGCGTCCTGGTCCCGTAGCCGACCTATTTATGACTGTAATCATCGCCGGTTCGTCCAGTATCCAAAAGAACAGCTCACGTAAGTGCTGAATCAACGCATCGAGTTTTGTGGAGGAACGGAAGTCGTTGCGACGGAGCTCAACAGTTGGCACTATCGCTGGTTTTGCAGTGTCCCCCGAAAGGAGCATTTTCGTCTCATCTTCAGTCTTAGGTCGAAAAACCTCTATCAATTCGGTTTCTCTGATGGGACCACTGGAGCAAGAAGGGCAACACCCTTCTTCATTCCGTTCCGCACGGGCCATTAAATAAGATATAATGCAATCTTTGCAACTGAGAACGACGTTAGTTGCAAGCGACGCAAAAAAAGGATTACTTACCATCGATGCAAACATTGGGGTATGATTACTGCAGTTTCCATTATATCAAGACAAATAGGACATTCATCCGCCTCAGATATCGCAAGATTAGACAGTACGTTCTTTGCAAAGGACACATTTGAAACGTCAGAGGTCTTCTGCTCCATTAAGGTGCCGATGTCAATGGGCTCTGAGCTCGGTGAAGCCTTGTTCATCTGGTCTTCCGGTTCCACGACAAGATCTGAGTGTAGCACAGCACGTCGCAAGCTGCAAAGTGATTCGTTAGCCATAGTAAACGCACGGTCTCAAGTACCAACCGCATTAGCATGGCGAGGATGTGGGTATAGTTTTTGCCGACCAATCCTTTGGCGTTAAGCTGGTCGAAGTTCCGCTTGGCAGTATTATAGATATCGTCATAAATTTTCCGCTCTGCAGTGGAGAAGGGAAGTGTTTCGATGACATCTTCCTTTGGGGGCAGCTCTACGATTTTCTTCCCATCGCTGTCTTGCATATTTTTCTCCCTACGGAGTAAAATGCTTTCTAAAATAACTTGCACTATTTCAATCGCTTTAGGATCGCGAGCGAGAAATGGCAACGTTATGAACCTTGCACCAGTTAGTTATTGTTCAGGGGAATTAAGGCTGAACACATACGAGCGGAAGAAGGGATAAGATGACCATGGATTATAATCCAGAAACTTCCTGCGCCAGACTAAGATGGAAAGCCAGTAAAGAAAGAGGACTCTCACAAAAGGGAGTGAAGATCCTCGAGTTTGTTTACGATCGGCGTTCCAGTAACTGCCCACCTACGCCTTGCCCGAAGTGCATAGACGGCCCGAGCGGTCTTACTCGTTCTTGATTTACAATGGTGTGCCTCATCCAGAATGACCCTCATCCATTCAACTGTCGCAGTGAATTAATAACTGGGTAACACAGGGGATCCACTGTCACCTTGGTAGACGGATGATTGACCATTCGACTTTTCTGACTTAGAATGCTCAGAAACCAAGACACCATACGAGGTTATGACAACGGGCACGCTTGTATCGTCGTCGTCGTCAGATTCTAAACCATCCAGATCCAATCTATCTTGCCCGTGCCAGACAATAATTCGCAAACTTCCAGTAACACTGGAGCGCTCCAGCTCTTCAGACCATTGCGAAAGAAGAGATGTCGGAGCGACGACCAAAGTTGCTGAAGGGCCTTTTGCTAACCGTTTTATCTGATTGGGTGGGATGGCTCGGAAGGCCTTATCCAGTCTTAACTGACGGCTACGAGTGGATTCCTTCACATCGTCAGTGCGGATAGGTTCTGGTCCCTTGTTGGTTTGAATCAAGGCGGCAAGCATAATTGTCTTGCCCATCCCCACTATGAACAACATTAAAAGGATGAAAATCATAGTTTTGCTTCGTGCTTACTTTCTGTAGTGACATATATGCTTAAATGTTGAGCTTCATTAGCAAGGTCGGTGACACTCACCATCTCTAACAGCTAGTGAGTCAAATACCAATCAGGAATTACTAAGACTTACGCCAGAATTCCACCCTTCAGTTGGCGTTCAGCTCTGGGGAAGTCCAGGCTGAGCTCACCGGAGAATGGGTTAAAATAAAACGATTTGTCATCCTCAGTTAGATCAATTAATCCATCGCACGGTGCAGGGGGGAACAAATATCTGAAGATGGTGTCAGTGCAAGACGCCAGAAGGTAGATCGAAACTCACTCGCTCCACAGAGGATGCATAGATACTGCTTCCCTCGCGGAAACTTCACCCGACTCCATCGCAAGCATCCACCTAATCAATGGTAAACAAGTGGTTTGTGGGGGCCAAATTAATTTACGTTAGGGCTTGCTTTTGATAACCTCTTAGCGTCAGCGTGAACGTAGGTGGCGGATCTGTCTCTGCCAAGGTACTATCGTGTTGCTGTGCCCTATCGATGTGGGGTTGAATGATGACGCGCACGGAGGTTTGATCCAATTACCTGCGGTAAATCAGGTTCAGTTGATCGTCGGATAACTCTTCACCTTCTTCGACCTCAATTTCCTCTCCATCACCAATAATCTCTGTTCTCGTTTTCGTTTTCCCCGACTTCTGCGTGGACTTGCCACTTTGCTGTTCATCGCCATCAGATAGTTGACCATTGCTTAACGCTCGTGCACCAATGCGCGGTCGAAGGTCGACAACGTCGAATAGAGTTAGAAGCGCGGCTTTCCGGAAACGAAGGTGTTGTTCTTTGTCGGTCTCCTTACCTTGTCCGAACATGACTTTAGACTGTGCAGGAGCATCTGGTAGATTAACAGGCTTGAACGCCGAAGGGGACATATAAACGGAGAGGGAGACAATCATGTCTGCACCCGAGTGAAGAACAGGCGGACAATCAACCATTGTACTGCCCTTAAAGCTGATCAGACCTTTGGTAGGGGAATGAGAATGAATGCGGAATAAGTTGATAGACATTGGACTACCCATGTCCAATAGCTTTGAAACCCATCCTGCGGTATCCTGCGGTAATCGACCAAATTCTTTGACCATGTCATACAACTGCCGCTATTACTCAAGACGTTGAACTCACCGAATCCTCCTTTATTCGTAAGTCTGACAATCGTGTTCGTCGCCCGCTTCACGTTTTTAGCTGGCTGCGACTTCAGCATTGCCTTGAGAGTGAGTTGCTTCTTCTTCCCCTTGACAGAAGCCGCGGAGGTGGTATCCTCAGGGCTGTCCCTCTCGACCCTGACCTCCTCCCCTGGTTGAATATAACCTTTTCCTTTGACCGTGCTCCAAGCATTCGGGATCAAGAAAGTACCCAAGTATAGATTATCCGATCTAGGAGTGGATTTTTCAGTCTGTGTAGACAACGAGATGCGCCTTTTCTTAGTCGGAGGGGATGAACGGATAGTGATCTGGGGAGGGGAGGAGTTCATAGAGACCACAGAGGACATACTGCTGACGCTTGACGCGCGAGGAGCTTCTTCGATAGAGGGCAGTTCGAAGTCGCTTCCAGAGTCGTTTGTGACATTCGCTACTAAGGAAGTCGCCCTGAGGCTCCGTGGAAGCTCAAAGGTGGGGATTGTCTCGTCGTCACTATCAGGGAAAAAGAGCCGTTTTTCACGAACTTGAGACGAGATCGAAGCAACTCCCGCCTGGGTAGACGTGACGTGTTCAGCAGCAACATCTTCCGAGTGCTGGTCGTTTTCTGCAGGAATGTTAGCGTCTATGTTGTCTGGGTCTGTGAAGAATAGCGAAGTTTTGTCCATCTCTGCACGTGTCTGAGAGAGGCAGAGCGCGTCGCGGATTCCAGTAAATGGTCGCGTTATTTTGGTTTGTTATGTTCCAATGACTTGGACGACTTGCTCACCAAATCCAATGCCGTCTTGTATGCGTGCGCGACTTTCAGTGCGCCTCCTGTATGGCCTTCAAACTAGGTTGATTCACAATCCTACTGGCCTTCCACAACCACCGGCATTTGCGTTTCTGGCCCCTGAGCACGAAAAAGAAGCGCGTGCTTGGTTGACTCGCTTTCAGCATGAAGCAACCGTTCCCAAACACCTGGTCGAGCTTTCTTTTTCCCGGAGCTCTGGTCCTGGTGGCCAAGTTGAGTATCTGATTGTACCACAGATGGGAAAGTCTTTGAACCGGAAGCTGATGATGTACTATTAAGAACGTTAACAAGTTGTCCACCAAAGTAACTGCTCGGTGTCGTCTTGATGCTCCATGGATACCACTCTGGGCTCGACCCAGCTTAATGCGAAGTGTGCGCTGTGTTCATGTTTTGCTATGATAGCCCTGTCCATGACCATTCTTGCAGCCGTACTATGCGAAGTCGACGAACACTCTATTAATGACGTCCAGCGCTTCCCGTTCTCAAGCTGCTAACGTGGACGGCGTGCTTGCAAAGGTTCGCTCAATATCTCAGCTCTCATCTCGTTTTGGTTATTCATCCTTTCAGCTACATGCTTTGATTGTACAGTCAGCGGCGAGTTTGATCGCAAAATCTCCGACCCAGGAGCAACGAGGACGCGTGACCAGCTTCCAAAAAATAGATAATGCGCGTAGAAGAGTGCAGAAAGATAAGCGGAGCGACAAAAAAAAAAGCAGGTCCAGAAAAGATTGGGACTGAGAGTGAACCTTTCCTCGGTGTTTCCGATCAGGAGTAAATACTTCCCATGCATGCACATCTGGATTAAGGCGTGCTGATGTTATAATTGGTCCCTCAAGACTCAGAGTAGACTTGGGCAAAGAAGGCAGCTAGTTTACCCTAGCGCAGAACAAGTCTCGGCCATCTCTTCACTTTACCGGCAAACTTGAAACGTGGCTGCATGTCCTTTTTGCTTGGGCCATTCGCATTCGTCAGTCTGGGATCGTAGAACACAGACCTACATCATCTTCCTACTAACTTTTTTCGCTGCAACGTATCTATTCTTCAAAGGATCAGCAAACATGTCAAAACATGTACTATCGGATAGCATATAGCAATAAATTCTTCCACGATACATGATGTCTTCATTTCTGAGGATAGTCAGGTTCTTGAACCCACGCAAACTCAAAACAACTCACGGTTAATTTACCCAAGCTCTGACACTCTGGAACAACTTGAACCACGGGCCAACGCCTTTCCAAGCATCCGAAAATGCAGGTGGATACCAACTATTGCTCTCCAGGGTTGTTGCACGTTCAGGGTGTGGCATCAATGCGAGCACCCTTCCATCTGGCGTCTGCACACCAGCGATACCATCAATGCTTCCGTTGGGGTTCATGGGATATACTTTGGTCGGCAATCCTGCGGAATCGACGTATTGGGTTGCGACGAGACCAGCAGTCCGCAAAGCGTTCAACTGAGCATCCCCTTTCGCGAACGACACCCGACCTTCTCCATGTGCGACGGGTACGGGAAGTCTAGAGCCAACCATGTCGCGGAGGAACACGGAACGCCGTGTAGCCTCGTTTTCCAGGATCTGAACTACGCAAACCCGCGCTTCGAATCGCTCACTAGCATTCTTTTTGAAATCGGGCCAGTCTGCGGCGCCAGGTATGAGTTCTCGGAGGTGACTGAGGAACTGGCATCCATTACAGACGCCGAGCGTAAAGGTACTCTCGTCCTCGAAAAATCGCTTGAACACACTCCTCGCGCGCTCGTTTAGACGAACTGAATGAGCCCAGCCTTTTCCGGCACCGAGGACGTCACCGTAAGAGAAACCGCCACAAGCGGCAAGTCCACGAAAATCGGTCAAAGATATTCTCCCATCGAGGATATCGGTCATATGTACGTCAACAGCGTCGAAGCCAGCTTCGGAAAATGCCCAGGCCATTTCAACGTGGCCATTGACACCTTGCTCTCGTAAGATAGCGACTTTGGGACGGTGTGTTAAACCACTGGTAGGGGACGGCGTGTACGAGAAAGTGAGTTCGTAGTATACGCCTTTGTAGTCTGGATCGTTGATAAGATCGAATTCCTGGTTCGCTACAGCAGGGTTGTCACGAAGACTTTGCATCTTGAACGACGTCTCTGCCCAGCTTTGCTGAAGGCTCGCTCGTGTTTGTGAAAAAAGCACGCCGGAATTTCGTCGAATCACGAAAATCTGGTTCGTGGGATCTTCGTTCACGCTACCGATCTCGAAGATTGAGGTAGCGGGGAAGCCCGCCTCAGCGAACGTATTCTTTAATTTGTCAACAGCGCCCTTGCGGACCTGCAGAACTGCGCCAAGTTCTTCGTTGAACAGTGTTGTAATAGGATCCCCAGAAGAACCCAGTGGATCGAGTGTAATCTCCACGCCCACCCGTCCAGCGAAGGACATCTCGACGAGGGTAGTAAACAAACCACCGTCAGAGCGATCATGATATGCCAGGACGATTCCTGATCTTCTGGCAACCTGGCAGCCGCCGAAAAACGTTTTGAGTAATTCAGGATCGACAACGTCAGGTGCCTCTGATCCGAGCTGTTTGAATACCTGTGCCAGCGCCGATCCCCCCAAGCGCTCCTTCCCTCTGGCTAGATCGAAAAACACGAGCACAGTCGCTTCACCAACATCCGTGCGGAGCTGCGGGGTCCACGTCGCAGAAATGTCATCCACAGGCGCGAATGCAGTCACGATGAGCGACAAAGGCGCGCTGACTTCCCGTTGTTCATCGTCCTGCTTCCACTTCATTGACATGGACATGGAGTCTTTGCCGACAGGCACACCGATTCCGAGCGCAGGGCAAAGCTCTAGTCCTACAGCGGTGACAGCCTCGTACAATCCCGCTCCCTCTCCCTCCTTGGACGCGGCGCACATCCAATTAGCGCTTAGCTTGATGAGGGTAATGTCTGTGACAGAGGATGCGACAAGATTGGTCAAAGATTCGGCAATTGCCATTCGCGCCGATGCACCGGGGTCGAGCAGAGCGAGAGGGGTTCTCTCTCCCATTGCCATAGCTTCCCCCGAAAGAGCATCGAAACCGAAGGAGGAGCGGGTCACGGCAACATCGGCGACGGGGACTTGCCAAGGGCCCACCATTTGGTCGCGCGTAACTAGACCTGTGATGGATCTGTCACCGATGGTGATAAGGAAGGACTTTGAGCCGACGGATGGAAGACGAAGTATACGGTCGACGGCGGCTGAGATAGGATCTCTGATATAGGGGAGGTACGTTAACAGCGATGTGTCAAAGTCGTTGAATGCAACCCTTCGTTTGTTATCCTTCTTGGACATACGGGGCGGTTTGCCAAAAAGAGTGGTCATTTTCAGATTGATAACATCCTGGCCAAGGAGGCGGTCTGTGACGATGAGCACCTCCTCCTTCGTAGCGTGACCAACAACGGAGAATGGGCACCGTTCTCGTTTCGCAACCTCCTCAAAGTCACCAATCTTTGCTGCGGGAATGGCGAGCACATATCGTTCTTGGCTCTCATTACACCAGATCTCCATCGGCGACATAGAGTTGTCCGCAACGAGAACATCTCGTATCTCAAATGTCGCTCCGAGCTTGGAGTCATGCACGAGTTCAGGTAAGGCATTGGAAAGCCCCCCTGCCCCGACATCGTGGATGCTCTGGATTGGATTCCCGTCTCCAAGCCCTATGCAGACATCAATAACCTGTTGGCACCTCCTCTGCATTTCTGCATTATCTCGCTGCACAGACGCGAAATCGAGCTCCGCTGAACTAGCACCGGAGACCTGGCTGGATGCCGCTCCACCCCCTAAACCAATCAACATCCCAGGGCCACCTAACACAACGATCTTCGCGCCTGGCTCAATGATCGATTTCTTTGCAAATCTCGGAAGAACGTTT
Source organism: Boletales sp. KT-2023a (assembly GCA_038090395.1). Taxonomy (NCBI): domain Eukaryota; kingdom Fungi; phylum Basidiomycota; class Agaricomycetes; order Boletales; species Boletales sp. KT-2023a. The sequence continues at coordinate 26,397 of JBBPMP010000197.1, read as the reverse complement.
CCGTAACCACCAGCGATCATAATAGGCTTGTGGTACCCCCGTATTTCCTTCGCTCCACCCTCCGAGGCAGGCACGGACTCCGAGAAGGTGCGGAAGTACCCGGTGAGGGCAGGCCGTCCAAACTCATTGTTGAACGCACTCGCTCCAAGTGGACCATCAAGCATGATTTCTAGAGCTGACGCAACGTGGGAGGGCCGACCAAAGTCCGTTTCCCATGGGTGTACATAGCCCGGAATACAGAGATTAGACACAGTAAACCCGGTTAAACCAGCTTTGGGCTTGGATCCTCGGCCGACAGACCCCTCATCGCGGATCTCTCCGCCAGAACCTGTTGCTGCTCCTGGGTATGGAGAAACTGCCGTGGGATGATTGTGGGTCTCGACTTTGATAAGGATAGGATTTGGTTCGGAGGCTTTCGAGGTATACACCTGTGCGTCTTTGGATCCTTGGACCCAGAGTCCAAATACAGGCGTGCTAAAACCCCCGAGAACGGCGGCATTGTCTGAGTAGGCAGAGATGGCTTTGTTGATACACGTTTCTTCCGTATTTTTAATCATTTGGAACAGTGACCGATCGCGAGGAATATCATCGATGGTCCAGGAGGCATTGAAAATCTTGTGCCTGCAATGTTCCGAGTTAACCTGGGCAAACATGAAAAGCTCTGCATCTGTTGGATTACGATTGATTGGAGAGTCTCCAGCGACGAAAGCATCAATTAAATAATCGATTTCGTCAGATGCGAGTGCGAGGCCCAACGCCTTGTTTGCAGCAGAGAGGCGTTCTCGAGCGGCGGTAGCATTCGCTGTTTCATCAGCTTGACTTGTTAACTCGACTGTCAGCAAAGGACTCGGATTTTGATGTTTAAATATCACGTCTTCATGAGGCAGAGAGAGTCCGATTGTTTGGGTCATACGGTCATGGAGTAGATGTGAAATTTGGGAGATCACGATGCCGTCTAGTATCTTGCCCTGTTTCATATGAAACACGTATGCGACGCCTCGCTCGAGTCTTTCGACGTATTTCCCAAGATTGCATATGCCCGCAATATCTGTTGCTTTGCTGCTCCAGGGAGATATAGATCCCGCTCTCGGGACGACATAAGCGAGGTTTTGACTATCGCTCTGGAGGATTTCTGCGGTATTGGGCAACTGGACATTGTCGCCATAGTCGAGAAGAGCGGTAAGCGATTTCCTGTGAGACGACTGACTATCGCTGAGCTCCTGCTCGAGTGCTTGCGTCCGGCAACTGACGAAATGAATGAACACGGCGTCTACAGAGAGAATGTCGCCGTTTATCGTCTGAATATCAACCAAAAGGATCTGGCGTTTTGGTTCTGTGAGAGCGGATGGGCCGGATAGAGTGAGCATGGCGACTATTTGCAAGAGAGCTTAAACGATGCCATAGACTTGAATACTGTGTATCATGCTCACCGGGGAGACTCGTGTAGATCACGGGTAATAGTAGAGATCATATCGAGCGATTTAGCCGAATTTATCTTATGAAACGCGTGACAGACGCGGTAGTCACACTCTTGAACGCGAACGTTCATCATGTCCACCCCGGCAACACCTTCGCGTCGTTCCAAGCGCTACCAGCAACTCGTCACCCCCATTCACAGTAGTGCATGGGCCGACAAATCTACGTCTTGGTCGTCCGAACCATTCTACGTCAGACCATCCATTCATGAAGATTACCAGATTCTTGAGGAAGATGACAATTGGAAGCCCGGGTCTAACATGCAGACCGCGTTTTACCGCTCGTTTACTCGCACAAAGTCACGGATACCACCATCCTTTAGAGGCAAGTCGCGGTCTTCGAGATTCGATGCGGATGCTTGCGAAGCATTTAATGTCGGGGACACGGTGTGTGTCTCCACGGGCACTACCAAGTTTGTTAGTGTTGGGGTCATTGCATCTATGTGGGAACTTAGAGCGGACGAGCCGGAAGAGATGCAAGCCAACATGTTCATACGAATACACTGGTTTCAACGACCAGTCGAACTTCCCCGAATACGTCCCCGAAGGGAGCACACCGAGGTGAGACGTCTACTAATATCCTCCCTGTCCAATTCCAATTACGTTCAAGAACGAAGTATACTTTACCCTCGACACCGAAGCAATCTTGCCACCATCGAATATTGTTCACCGCTGCATTGTAACCGATGTACCCCCCAAGGAAACTTCTACCCGAGTTGCTTCCACTAGACATTTGCAACAAAACTTTCGACAAATCGATATCCCGTCGTTCTATTGTCGTTTCGCTCTCGACTCTAAGAAAGGATTCTACTACAAATTCAATTGGAGTCAACATAAAGAGCGTGCACTCTCGGAAGTAGATGAAGAGCAGACTAGCGGAAAATCGTGGAACGTTTCCGCAGAAATTCCAAGGCAGAAGACTATTCGGGCTCAAAACCGTCAAAAACTGAGAAAGATCATTGAAGTGGACGAGTTGTCGATACCGGAAACGGGCAACGAGTACCAGGAATTGGAGGAGGCTGGCAATGTTGACGAATTTTTTGTCCCCGACGACGAGTGTAGCTCTGAGCCGGATGCTCACAGCGATGCGTTTGAGGACGGTATCCCGAAAACTCCATCCCGAAAACGCAAACGCACGGTCGGTACCCCTTCCAAATCTACACCCCAGAAATCCCGTTCAAACAAGCTGGTTGCACCAACGCCTAATTCTAAGGCTGCCATGATTCGGAAGAAAAATAATCGCAGGGCAATAACCGTTCACGTCCCGCCTCTCGACCTGACGCAAGAACATTACAAGCAATTACAGAAGTTACCCCAAGACGCGTGGTTGAGGGCTATGCATGTTCTCCATGTAGCGGCACGTCCAGATGTTCTGCCTTGTCGAGGTGAAGAGTATAACCGTGTCTTGCGCACAGTAGAGGAAATTCTCGAAGAAGGGAGCGGTGGTTGTGTTTGTGAGTTTTTCAATGTTTGCACTACATCGTTTCACGTTGACCTTCTTAGACATCTCAGGAGTTCCCGGAACTGGAAAAACTGCCACCGTTCATGCCGTTGTCCGTGAACTGAAACGCATGGCAGAGAATGGGGTGCGTCCCAGACCTTTGAATAATTCTTTTTAAAGCGTCGTCCAGGAAACGGTTCCGTTTACGTACGTTGAGATAAACGGTCTCAGAATTCCTGAACCATCAGCGGCTTACAACCTCCTCTGGGAAACGATTTCTGGTCACGACGTCTCTACGGAGGGTCATCTCAAGGTCAGTTCAAAGGAAGCATTAAAGCGACTCAGCAATCACTTCAGTGCTGGTGTTCGAGCCGGACCCGGCGGTCATGCCTGGTTTGTAGAATCCACAATCGGAAGTCAGTAACTGACATCCTATGCTTGGTCTGCCAGTGTTGTATTGATGGATGAACTGGACCAGCTGGTCACTACAAAACAAGACGTTGTCTACAATTTTTTCAATTGGCCAACATTAATCGGATCAAAGCTCGTCGTGATTGCAGTCGCAAATACGATGGATCTTCCGGAGAGAGTTATGAGCGGGCGTGTCCGCAGTCGACTGGGTCAGGAACACCGACGATGATCTTCCGATATAGCTTACCAGTCCATAGGCATGACCAGGATAAATTTCCAGCCATACGCGACGGCTCAGCTCCAGGAGATTGTTCACGCCCGCCTTCTCGCTGCGAAAGAAAACCTTCCGTCACACCACCAACGGGATGTTATCACTGCGGATGGTGTCAAGTTCGCCTCTATGAAAGTGGCGTCTATCTCTGGTGATGCTCGCCGCATGTTGGACATTTGCCGACGTGCCGTCGAACTCGTTCATTCAAAAGGGACGATAGCGGGCATGGAAGACGTCAAGGAGGTCATCAAAGTAATGCAGAACAGTCCGACGGCTGCGTTCTTGAAGGAATTGAGTCTACACGAGAGGATTATGCTAGCTGCCTTGGTGAAGTGTATGAAGAGGGAGGGTGTGGAAGAAATCAAGTGGGGAGATGTCAGCCTTCTTTTTTTTTTGCACATGTGAATTCGTCGGGTGACCTTTCTGGCCCTCTACAGGTCGAGCGCCAGCATCTAATTTATGTGGAGACCCTTGGAGATAGTGTATCGACTCGCGCACCCACGCTTGGGGAGCTCACTTTTGTCCTGGACTCTCTCCTTGCATCGCGGGCAATGCTCATGGAGGATGGATTTACAGCAACGCGAAAACCGGTAGGCGAGCGCAAGGTTATCCTTAATCTGGAGCAAGCCGAGGTAGAAAGGGTTCTCGGAGATGTCGGTGGAAATTTGTGGAGGAATGCGCTCGGCGCGAACGCCTAGAGGACTCCGCACTTACATGTTTTTACACAACGGAACACATTTACGAGCTCCAGATTCCAGCGGCAAAAGTTCACCCTATATACAATCACATACTGCACTACATACAATCATATATGCACTGATAAACGCGTTCAAAAGAGGAAGAAACAAAAAGAATATGGCATCAAATTGAATTTTGCAAAACTGCATGTGTCGTGCCCATAAACCCCACTCGACCATATTTCAACCCTCGTGACACTCATGCTTCAAACCGAAACTCGTCCACGAACACAACCAAACCTTCGAGGTCCCTTTTGACGTCTTCCATATTATTGTTCCGGACGTGAACGGCGACGTGCATGTTGGACTCGGGTTCTTCCTTAGTGACCGTGCCTGACCTTGAGCGGGCGGCATGTGGCGACGCCCCGCCTGTAAAAGGGCGTGTGACCTTCCTCGCGGTGGGGGTCACGCCGGATTGGAGAGACGTTGTCGCTGGTTTACCCTTGACGGGTGCAATTGGCGTGTGGCTTGCGCAGCAGGCCTTATGGGGGCCATGTTACAAACATTATATGGCAAAGTGAGGTGACTCCAGTGCACACGGGTGGGGTGGAGCGCATGGTCGCCCCCGAAACGGAGGCACAGAGCGTGGATTGAGCAGTGGGAGCACGTGTGACAGGCTGAGATACCAATTTGCGGGCAGTAGTCGTAGTCAGTGAGGGGCGAGCACTCGATATGGTAGGTGGACGTCGGAGAGCGAGACTGGTCGTACGCGTGACCGACGTTGTTCGTCGCAATGTAGCACAAGACACTGGCTTGGCGGTGACAGTCGATCTCAACTTCAAGTTTGTAGCAGATTGCGGCTTGACTGCCGGATCCGGTTTGGGCCGTAAAAAGGGCTGTCGTCTTCTGCGGGTAAGCGTCCAAAAGTTGAATGATTTTCATAGAAATTGCCTGTGGGCGCTCACCGATTTCTTGTTGTGGAAGGATGGGCGCGACAAAGAATTTGTTTTCAGACGGATCGGCAGTAAAGGTGAAGTCGTTGCCTGGCGGATCGTTCTATACGAGCACATTATGGATATCAATGACTTGCCCACTTCCCTGTAGTTTGGCATTTCAAAGGGAGACTCATGGAGTTTCTACACCAGGAGTGAACTAGCAAGAGAACTTGGCATTGACCGTTGGCATATACCCTCGACCTTTGGTGGCATGCACTCGATTTCGTCGTAGCTTTCTTCGATCGGTTGATTCGCAATGGGTGCGACATCGATGTCAATGTCGCTCACGTCCCAATGTTTACCGTTGGTGATGGGGGTCTCGAAAACCTTGCTTGCGCTACAGGGCAAGCAATTATAATTACACGCGGAGCTCGGGCGAAGTGAGCCATCTAGTAATGGAGGATTGGCGATTTTTGCATCGGTGACATATGATCGGTTGGCGGTACGGTTTGGAAAGGGTGTCTTGTCACCGAGGGGACAAATAGCGGAACCTGGGGTCTTTCGACACACGGTCCGTTTCTTTGGGGGATATCAAAGCACGATGTGGGGGTGTAAGGGGATACTCACGCAGTGTCTTTAGCTGGTGGGGCGTGTTCTGCTGCTTCTGCACGCCCCTCCTGCCTTTGCCGATGACCGTTACGGGAGCAACGCGGGTAGCGTTTTCCTGGAGGACATTGCGAGTTTTTGTGAGCGCACGACCTGGCGTCTGGGTCGATATGGCTATGTCTGCATCAAGGGGGAGAGCGGTCTTCGAGCTAGAAGGTGATCACGTGATATTCAAAATCACTCAAACTGTTCTGCAGCGGCTTCTGCTACAGGCTACAGCGCTTGCGGTGCGGTAGAACATCAATTGAGTACGTCCACCATGTATCTCTCATGACAAGCCCAACCTGGCAAGGATCTAATACCGCTTGGGATTGTCCAGAGTCCGAACTCGCAAGTCGTGTTGTCGCTCGACTCACTATCGCATTAAAGTCCAATATTGAGTCGCGCGCTGATAATAGCTGCAATACACATAGTATTATGCGGCTGCGCGGCACCACTGATCGCCACTCGTTGACAACGCCATATACGGATCCTTGGATACCTTCATCGAAATGTCCAATGAAACCTTGGGAAACATTCTCATCGAGGTGTACGTGTAACTTGTGCTGGGGGAAAGTGGCCTTCACATTGCGGTTAAGTAAAGCAGCTGCCATCGAGTCGTTGTTCCAGTTCGACCACTGCTCCCTCACGTTTTCATGGGCCAGTTTACCGTCCGTTCCTTTTTCCGCCAGCAGTGGACGACGATCCCCACCCCGGACGCTGATATCAGCGACAAGTCAATAGTCGTCACCGGCGCAAATGTCGGTCTCGGCTTCGAAGCCGCCGTTCATCTGACAAAGCTTAAACCCAGCCGACTTCTTCTCACCGCTCGCGACGAGGCCAAGTGCAGGCAAGCGACGCATGGTACGAGGCTCTGCCGTTGACGTGTACCATCTCTCAGTCGCAGCTTACGCTGCAGATATCGAGCAGCAGTTTGCCGTCAAAGGCGTCGAAGCCTGGCCACTGGAGCTGGGTTCCTTTGATTCTGTCCGCAGGTTCGCCGACAGGATTGAGACGGAGGGCTTTCCGATAAACGCTTTGATTGCAAATGCGGCCGTATCGACGCCGACCTACGAGAAGACGCAAGACGGATGGGAGACCACGTTCGTTCCAAGCATCCATGGTGTGTGGTCCCCGCTGCTAACTCCATTGCTTGGCAGGCTGCAAGTGAACTATCTGTCGACGGCTCTGCTTAGCATCTTGATGCTGCCTCATCTCATCAAGTCGACAACGTCAATCAATGCGTCGCGACTTGTTATAGTCTCAAGCGAGGCACATTTACTAGCCGGTAAAATTGAAGGTGCCACCCGCTGGCCCAGCATTCTTGGAAAGTTGAACGACGAGGATTACTGCACGGCTTCGTGAGCACCCGATCATCCACGTACTACCTAACGTGTTTGACTCGTTCGCATAGTGTCATGAGAAATCGCTACAGTCTCTCAAAGCGTGGGTGTGGCTCCCCGTACGGTGTCATGATGTTAATTTTGTCCACAATATCCAGTGCTAGAAGTCATGTTCGTCCGGGAACTCGCCTCCCGGTTACCAAATCCCACGCCGGTTTCCGTGTCGGCGATCAACCCTGGCTTCTGTCATTCTCGCCTCACGCGGTCGATCGAGAGAAATCCAGTTATTAACTTTGGCATATATGTGTTGAAGGCGTTATTTGCGCGCACGACCGAAATAGGGAGTCGCACGCTCGTGCATCCCGCCGTGGAACCGGGCGAGAGAGCCAGGCACGGACGATACGTGTCCTGTTGCGAGGTCGCCGAGGAGAGTGACTATATTTTGAGTGCAGAGGGAAAGGAGATATCGGGACGTTTGTGGGTATGTTGTCTTTTGCTATGATCATTCAACGTGCAGAAAGAGGTTGACTAACATGCTTTGAAGAAGGAGACAATCGAGATCCTGGAAAGGGTCGATCCGAGAGTGAATCAGGTCATTTCAGAGTGCCTGTTGGCTCACTGAAATCCTACCATGGACTTTTATGAGACGATGCGTGCGTTAAAACCGGTGTATCTTCTAGAGATTCGCTCAGGCGGATATGGTGCATCAGGTTTCTGCGTATAATCAATCCCAGGTTTATGTGAACTGAAATTGAATAACATCTGGTGTCTGATGTATGGCATAAGCAAAACCAGGGTAACTATCCACTAAAGATACAACAAGGTCAATTGTGTGAGTGTGTTCAAGGGAGAATGAATGAAACAAATTAGTGCACAACAGTAATTATCGTCAGTGTTAAACTAAGCGGACCGTCCCAACATAAAGAGTGATGAGGACAAGATCATGCGCGTGAATCACCAAACGGGTGCAACTATTAAAAGGCGAAGCCCGCAAAAGGATTTGTGATCCTCTTCGGCTTAGCGGGGCTTGCACCACTGACGTCGTCATCAAAAGGTGTAGCAAACGGATCAACCGGATCGCCTGGCGATGGTGTATGCATGTTCGTAAGAAGCCGTGATGTCGACCTGGTAGACACATGTCGACTGGTAGGACCCACTAGTGGTTGCCTGGCTGGCATAGGAATAGTCGACGAATGCTCATGTTTCTCCTGCGGAACTGATGTGCGAGAGGAAGTGAGAGCCGTGGGAATAGTCGTAAGCTGAGCAGGCCTCCGGTCTGCAGGACGTTCCTCAAAGCCATTGTGGAGCGGTAACGCCAGGGCATGGTCGGGAGGGGTTGAAACAACATCCGTAGGAATGTAGACATTCCGAGGAGGACCTGGGGGAGGTGGAGGAATGGTGAGAGGGATGGCTTTTTTCGGAGGGATGTTTTTCATCCAGGGAAGTTTGGGAGGAACCGGCAATGAAGACACTTCACGCACAGGGGAAGGTGTGCAATCGACTTTCGGGAAGTCCTTGGGCATGGCCATCGTGGCTCGTTCGACAGAGATTGTCAACTGCGGACGAGATATACCGGAGCCTGAGGCAGGTCTATTGACAACGAACTCCGACATAGGCAGAGTGTTCTCCTTCCTTGAGAAGAGCGTAGTCACCGATTTGAACCAAGTCGACTTGGATTTCTCCGTACAATCACCTTCAGGAGTTCCTCGCTTCTTATTCGTGAACTTCATGGAACGACTGACAAGGGGGTCAAATCTTGAGGCCTCGGGCGTCTTGTTATTTGCCCCCTCGTGGAGGAGGGTATCCCAGCTCTTCTCGAATGCAGGCTGCAGCGACCTGAGAGGATGACCGAGTGACGAGGAGGTCTGGTTTGGTTGACGATGAAAGTTGATACTGAATGGTGAGCCCTCAGGAAGCGGCGTGAACGAGCGCAACGGAGGATCAAGTGTGTTGTCACCCTTCTCGGTATCCCTTACATGAGGCACAGGTGCTCCCGCTCTGGACGGCATGACGAACCCCTCGAGGCCGTCTCGTTGCTCTCTTCGCCATTTCCGCTTCTTGTACACATCCACCCAGTTTTTGACATACGAATGCCAAAAGACGACGGCGAGGCCCATCAACACGACCACTCCCCATAAGCCCATGAATATACTGAACATCAACTGCTCTCTCTTCAGTGAGTTAACGTATGTCGCCACCAATCTGCCGATGAGACCTTGTGAATTGCTCGAAGTACCGCCAATAGCTGCCGTAGCAATAGGTTGTGTGATTTCATCGACGTTGGTGGGTGAAAGGACAAGGACGGTCTCATTGACCTGCGGAAGACCAATGTTCAAGTTTTGGTTCAGGAAAGTTAGTGCTTGCTCGATGTCGTTGACCTTGGAACCAATCAAGCACTTGACGAAATCCTGAGCGGGCGTTTCGAGAATGGTTCCGTTGAATACCGTGCTCACGAGACTTTGAACTTCGTCATAGAAGTTGTTGAGCGTAGTATTGAGGGTGGTAGTGGTGGAGTTGACCCAACCGAAAAGACCGTTGTTGATCGTGGACTGGACAGACTCGACCTCGGTATTGATTCCATTGGCATATGTTGCAGACTGATTGTACATGCTGTTATTCATCTGCATCGCAATGGAATCCGAAAGAACCTGGACACTCGTGGTAGCCTGAGCAGAGTACTGGGCCTCAAGAGGACCGATCGCAATGAGTTGAATTTGGACGGAGAGTAACCCAAAAAAGCCGATAAGAAAACAAGTAAGGGCAGGTGGGTGAAAGATATAGTGCAAGAGCCAACGCAGGTGGATATGCTGAGACGGCGTGAAGCGTAACCGAGTAGCCAGCGCAAAAGCGATTCGGGTTAGCAGTGGATGTTGTGCATCCGTTTGAAGCATGAGGATATTGTGATCGGTGAGTGTCACGGAAGGAGCATCCTTGGAAGAAGGGTGACAAATCGTCGGATCGGCCATCCAAGCCTCACGCGTGAACCGCAGATGGCGCATAAGACAACACCATTTGTACCACTCGAGCAAGCAGTGACTAGCGAGGAGCAGAAAAAGAACAACAATCAAAATGATTGTGCCAATCTTTGCGATCTGGAGGAGGTCGTTCCCGAGGCCGTCGAAAGAGGAAGTATCCAGGTTGCTACAGAAAGAAACTGTATTTTGCGCCGGCACGGGCAGCGACGCAGCGTCAAAAGTAAGACCAAGAAACGTATTGTTGATGTCAGCCTTGACAGCCTCGAACGGTGTGTCCACCCTGAAAAACATGAGAAAGTATTCAATAGGGAAAGACAGGCCTTACAGAGCCTCGATGGTATCCTTAATGGACGTTATAGTGGGTAGCGAATTGTTAAGCTGAATTAAAGTATTCTCGAAGTCGGTAGGGATGGTGATGCTTGAGAGTGAATCCAGACTGGAGATGTTGAATTGTGGAGCTTGGATTTTCCCGAAGGGATTGACAGAGTTTACAGAATTCACGGCGCTCTGAATGGCGGAGTTGAGAGATGTAGCATCACTCTTGAGTCCTGATACAATGCTATTGAGAGTGTTTTGCAAAAAGGAAGTGATCTGAAGAGCATGTGAGTGAAGAGTAGTGGTTGATAGGTGGGAAAAGACGTACTTCCTGAACTGCGCCAATCAGAAGATCCAGACCACCGACGACAACAAGTTCGAGAAAGCAGAGGAATGTAGAACGATAGATGCTGATGAGAAAGTTGATGATCGCCTCCATACACGTCAACGCCAGGATGAGAGCTTCACGAGCACCGTTCATCCCCCCATTGACCGCATCTGCAAACTGTTGATTGGTAGCAATAGCTAGGTAGCGTGGCATGCTGGCAGCGGCAGTTGCGGCCTGTTCGGCAGCTAAGCAAGCCGAGAGGAAGTCATCCTTTGCATTGGCTATTGACGATTGTGCCTCCTGTGCGGAAATCTGTAATCGGAAGATGACGAACAACAAAGAAATAATAGGGTAGGCCAGCCATGAGAGAGAAAGAATGTGAGGAAGTTGAAGGTAAGGTCTGAGCGACGTGTTGGAAGTGGCCGCAAGGTTTGTATCACTGGCAGCGTCGTAGCGTGGGGGGGACGTGGGTCTTGAAAACATTTAGGTCGGCCTGCGACGTCAAGAAAAAAGGAAACCGTAGACGGAGAAAAGGGAGAGACAGGCAGACGCCCGATAAAAGGGGAGAAAGCTGGTCCATCCTTGCCTTTGTATTCGTTCTCATTGTGTCCACCATTGAGAATGTTCATTGTTCTTCACGCAACAATAACACTTTCCATTTTGGGATGACCTGCGTGCCGCCACTCACGGATCTTCGGCGCACTTGTAAGTTGCCAGTGGATAGATCTACTTCCTGCAGCTTGACAAATACTACGGCGAGCCGCCTGAGTTTGATTTACTTTCGATTTGACGGAGTCACCTGCTGCCTGGCATCTACAGATGGTCGGTGAGTTCATTCATCTCTAGTATTTTACTAAATAAGCCTTCAGACCGTCGGAATGCTGATTTTAATGTTCATGAAGAATATGTTACATGACTGCACGCGGTGAGCTAGAACCGAACCTGGTAGACGACACCGCCAGTGACCCAGAGCAACGTGGCATGGATGCGATAAGAACATGTTCGTGACCATACATCGAACCCCACAGTGTTATCCTCATAGTCGGTCCCTGGAAGTAAATGAAGTCTTGTCCCGCTCGTTAAGTGTGATGAACAATTTTGACAAGCGTTTCAACACCTGCCAATCAATCAGCCTGCAGTGCTATACCAATGTTCACAATCTCTTCTGAAGACTCCTCGCCATCGGCCACTAAAAATAACTCAAGCTTCTCATGTGACAAGTTGCATGCTCAACCCTTCCTGGCGAAACTCTGGCTTTCGTCGTAAAACACAATCACTCGTGTAAAACTTGAATCCAGCCACATACGTGAATATGATTCAGAGACACAACCATTTTTACATCTAGGTAACAGATACGAATGCGCAATTAATGACCGTGGACAACGGGCATATGGGGAAAGGAGAATAGTGAGGAAGAAATCAAAGATCTTGCATGGCCAATTCCTTGATTGCATCTGAAGAAACCCGGGGAATGATTCGGCACGGGAAGGGTTTGGGTCGCCTGTTGATGGTCAAAAATTACGAGACAGTGAATATTTACAAGGTGAGACCCACGATGTTCCGCCCGGAGTAAACTCAGGTGAAAACTCAAACTCGTTCCCAAGTTCATCTTGTGCTTTGAAAAAGTCGAAGGTTGCGAGCATCGTGACAATAGCTATCCAAAGCGATGCATCCGAAGTATATTGTCCAGGGCAGATCCTACGACAGCTGTCAAAATCTAAACACTGGAACAAACTCTACTCGCCTTCGTCCAAAACCAAAACCGAATGAAATGTTATCCTTATTAAGTGTTCCTTTTTCATCGAAAAATCGCTGCGGGTTGAATTCAAATGGTCGAGGATAGATTTCCTCGTCATGAGCAAGGCCCCTAGAAAGGCGGTCGGACATTCGACCACACACCAGCAGGCGTAAATTAAACCTACCAAACATTGACCAAGACCGTAACCCCTGTGCGAGACCATAAACACAAACACCAACACAATTCAAGAGCTTCAAGGCGAACCTTTTGGAATGTATAATCCTTCATACACGTCTTCGGTAGTAGTCGCGTGGGGCAATGCTTGCAGACCGGCACGAAGTCGTCAGTATATACCAAATGGGAATGCCGCAACTCACCCAATGGAGCAACCGGGTGCCATCTTAAGACCTCCCGAAGAAGGGCTTCAACAAAAGGCAGGGAAGGCCTGTCGTTGAAATCCGGCAGCCGATCGGAGCCAACTACGGAATCTATCTCCTCCTGTGCCCTCCGCTGGACGTTGGGGTACAAAACCATGGCGAGAACGAATACATCCAACGTAGCCGATGTCTGTGTTCTCATTATCAGTTCTTTTCGCCAGCAAGCTAGCTCAGCAACGGGATCGCACAGTTTCCGACCCAGCTGCATCAAGTTATTAGCCCATGTATATGATATCATGCACAGCTGCTTACCCCCATATGCAACCGCAGAAGTATTCCTGATAACAAGCGTTACTTCTGGCAAGTTGCCCTCACTCTCATTTCTCTTGACAGCACCACTAATCATCGAAGGAGTACCCTTTCCAGATGCCTTGGAATTTTTCAGAAAATCACTAAACAGGAATAACGGGGTATGCATACCATGAGTTCTAACGCCATTCCGAAAAGAACCTTGCGAAAACCAGTTGCATACTCTTTTGCCTTTGCCGCCTCTGCTTTGAACGAACCAGGTATCCATGTAGGCAGTCTCAGAACTAGAAAAGTCTTAGACATGGATCGCATACACGACGAGACTTACGGAATGGGAATATTCCGAGCAGTGCAGCTCTCTTCGATTCGGCAGCCTTTGATAATGCTCTCATACCCATCTCACAATATTCCACGTAAGGATCATTCGTGGGTTGAGTGTCATATCCATACACAATTGACATGACGATCGACGTGGAATAGCTGTATCGGACAATGTTTCAGCAGTGAACTCATGAATGATGATGGGGACGGACGCGTGAAGGTGCGTAGAGAAACGCTGCGGATCCTCGGAAAGATTGACAATTAATTGATGAGCCCTTGAGCGTTGCATTGGTCTGTAGCTTGTGGCAACTTCAATGTTCAATGCCTGGTGGTAAATGCGACGATGTAACCGCCACGTATCACCATATGGCATGAAGAGGGTACCATCCGCGATACCATACCTACACGTGACGATGGAGGAATGGGCAAGATTGATAGAAATTGACCTACGGTTCTACTGTTGCAAATTTTGGTCGATCCGAGTAAATGGTCGAGCGAAGATCAAGCAGGTCATGTGCCACCTTTGCAGAGTTTATGATAAGCACGTTCATGTTGAAGATGCGCGAGTAAATGAGATCGCCTTTCAGAAGTGAATTAGACTTAGACTTGCAAGATGACATTCAGTTTCATAAGACTTACCGAATAATTTGCGCCATTGAAAGTAAGTGAACCACGGCTTAGAAGAATCAATAGCCAACGCTGCTCCCACAAGGGGAAGACCTTTGGGACCTGGAGGAAAGGGAGTGTTTCTCGGGTGTGTGGGCCTACTGCGTCTTGTGAGGTACAGTGCTGCAAACGATACAAGAAGTACACCGTAAAGCGCCGCTGCCATTAGTAGTCGACCAAGTGCCAGGAAGACTCGGCGGTTGCGAACAAGAGAGTGGACCCAGGTACATGACACATACTATGCCCTATCGGTGCTGCATCGCACCCTTTCGACAGTGCACACGGTCATGGAAAGTCGGACCATCGTGCACACGTGACTACTTCATTGTCACCGACCTTTGTTGGGCTTCGCTCGTCCTCGCTAGCCAAGCTGTCCAACATGCGACAAAATACACAACTTCTTTATCAGTTTGCTTAATACATCCTTTCTATGTACTATCTTTATAGTGTTCAAGTTGAAACGATACTGTAGTTGTCGAGATCGTGAAGCCAGCCATTTTCATGCTGACTGCCACTCGCCAACGCACATGCAAAGCGGAGTTTCAAAGGTGACCAGCTTGGCAGCGAGCTTCCACCCGGGTCTCACTTGGGGGATCGGGGGTTTGACTGACTCGGATGGAGTTCACTGTCAAAGCCATCAACAATGGGTCCGACAAGAACATCACTAAATACCATGATACTTGCACTGTGTAGTTTGATAGAATACTCAGTAATTAGGCCCTATTAGCATACTATCTCAACCCCACACGTAGCTCGTTCAGGCGGAGCTGGATTTTAACACTAGTGTGACCTTCTGTGGCGAAGCGTGGGTGATGGCCACAGTACAGGTGTCGGTGATGCTTGCGGTACGAACGTGTTTGCTTAGTTTTTCAGCAACATCGAGGCTCACGTATAGCTAAGCCAATTAGTTGCAATTAAGGGACTGATAAGAAAAAGGTTGTCATATTGATATTGTGATGCCCATTGAAAACTTGGTCGAGGGTTCAAACGTTCACAAAGAACCCTCCAAAACACGTTCCCCGCTTACTGCCGCATACAACCGACAATTACGCCATCACTAACACGTGCCCAAATTTACTTGAGTTTACAGGGCATCTGCAAACCGTTGGAAATGAACGCTTAAAACGAGCTAACGTTCATGATAGCGAAGGTATCCAATTGGCTGACTGCCAGTAGGTTTGTCAGCACATTGTTCAAACTAACCAAACGGGGCACCTGAGCGACTCGCTTAGTCCGCTGATGGGCCCTAATGGCTATGATTATACCATACTAATCAGCTGATGGCCCTGACTGTCCGTGCACCATGCCTCGCCAGCTCCAAGCCACCTCTTCTTTATGATCTCCGGCTGGCGGATGAAATAGCTGGGTGACTTGGGCTCGCCGGTTCCTTTGAAGTAGTTTATCGCCTTGCCAGGCACAGCGCTGTATTTACTGATTTCCAGTCTTTGTAGTTATGTGTCGCCGTATCGTTTGTCATTCACCCACCCACTTTCCGATTACTTATGTTTTGCCTGCTTTGCATCTACGTCTCGTTCGTGTCCCGTTTTTTGTCGCGATTTCAGCTTGTATTGCTTGGTGTCGCCGCTTTCAATACACGCCCAGGGCCATCACCACGTGACCTGTGCCAGTGCTTGCTGGCTTCTTCGTACGGTGTATGATTTCAAGACTGGGCTGATTGGATGCTTACTAGTGTATGTACCTGCCTCCCGTAACCTGGGAGTTAAAAACGTTCATTCTCTTGTTCACAACCGCCGAACTTCCCGGGCACTTGGTCGACTACCAATGGCAGCGGCGCTTTACGGTGTACTTCTTGTATCGTTTGCAGCACTGTACCTCACAAGACGCAGCAGGCCCACACACCCGAGAAACACTCCCTTTCCTCCAGGTCCCAAAGGTCTTCCCCTTGTGGGAGCAGCGTTGGCTATTGATCCTTCCAAGCCATGGTTCACTTACTTTCAATGGCGCAAATTATTCGGTAAATCCTATGTTACTGAATGTCATCTTGCAAGTCTAAGTCTAAATTCACTTCTGAGAGGCGATCTCATTTACTCGCGCATCTTCAACATGAACGTGCTTATCATAAACTCTACAAAGGTGGTACATGACCTGCTTGATCTTCGCTCGACCATTTACTCGGATCGACCAAAATTTGCAACAGCAGAACCGTAGGTCAATCTCTATCAATCTTGCCCATTCCTCCATCGCCACGTGTAGGTACGGGATTGCGGATGGTACCTTGCTCATGCCATATGGTGACACATGGCGGTTACACCGTCGTATTTACCACCAGGCATTGAATAGCGAAGCTGCCGCAAGCTACAGACCAATGCAACGCTCGAGGGCTCATCAATTAATTGTCAATCTTTCCGAGGATCCACAGCGTTTCTCTACGCACCTCCACGCGTCCGTCCCATCATCATCCACGAGTTCACTGCTGAAACACTATCCGATACAGCTACTCCACGTCGATCGTCATGTCAATCGTGTATGGATATGACACCCAGCCTACAGATGATCCCTACGTGGAATATTGTGAGACGGGATTAAGGGCAATAACAAAGGCCGCCGAACCAAAGAGAGCTGCACTGCTCGGAACGTTCCCATTCCGTAAGTCTCGTCGTGTATGCGATCCATGTCTAAAGTTTTTCTAGTTCTGAGACTGCCTACATGGATACCTGGCTCGTTCAAAGCAGAGGCGGCAAAGGCAAAAGAGTATGCAACTGGTTTTCGCAAGATTCTTTTCGGAATGGCGTTAGAACTCATGGTATGCATACCCCGTTATTCCTGTTTAGTGATTTTCTGAAAATTCCGAGGCATCTGGAAAGGGTACTCCTTCGATGATTAGTGGTGCTGTCAAGAGAAATGAGAGTGAGGGCAACCTGCCAGAAGTAACACTTGCCATCAGGAATACTTCTTCGGTTGCATATGGGGGTAAGCACCGGTGCATAATACCATATACGTCAGTTAATAATTCCATGCAGCTGGGTCGGAAACTGTGCGATCCCGTTGCTGATCTAGCTTGCTGGCGAAAAGAACTGATAATGAGAACACAGACATCGGCTACGTTGGATGTATTCGTTCTCGCCATGGTTTTGTACCCCAACGTCCAGCGGAGGGCACAGAAGGAGATAGATTCTGTAGTTGGCTCCGATCGGCTGCCGGATTTCAACGACAGGCCTTCCCTGCCTTTTGTTGAAGCCCTTCTTCGGGAGGTCTTAAGATGGCACCCGGTTACTCCATTGGGTGAGTTGCGGCATTCCCATTTGGTATATACTGACGTCTTCGTGCCGGTCTGCAAGCGTTGCCCCACGCGACTACTACTGAAGATGTGTATGAAGGATTATACATTCCAAAAGGTTCGCCTTGAAGCTCCTGAATTGTGTTGGTGTTTGAGTTTATGGTCTCGCACAGGGGTTACGGTCTTGGTCAATGTTTGGTAGGTTTAATTTACGCCTGCCGGCGTGTGGTCGAATGTCCGACCGCCTTTCTAGGGGCCTTGCTCATGACGAGGAAATCTATCCTCAACCATTTGAATTCAACCCGCAGCGATTTTTCGATGAAGAGGGAACACTCAATAAGGATGACGTTTCAATCAGTTTCGGTTTTGGACGAAGGTGAGTAGCATAGGATACGATCAACCGTTTGGATTCTGACAGCTGCCGCAGGATCTGCCCTGGACAGCATACTGCGAATGCATCGCTTTGGATAGCTATTGTCACGATGCTCGCAACCTTCGACTTTCTCAAAGTACAAGACGAACATGGGGATGAGATTGAGTTCTTGCCCGAGTTTACTGCGGGCGCAACATCGTGGGTGCTCGTACTCTATAAATGTTTGCTCCATTCTTAATTTTTGATCATCAACAGGCGACCCAAACCCTTCCCGTGCAAAATCATTCCCCGGGTTTCTTCAAAAGTAATCAAGGAATTGGTCATGCAAGATCTTTAGCTTTGCTACTTTTGTCCCATGCACATTGCCCATGCCCATCGCTTGCTGATTTGTCTGCTGCCTGGATGTGAAGATGGCTATAAATATTTGTCTTAGCAAGCTCCTGTAACATAAATGGTTCCAGTACGGTGTGAAATCAATACTCTAGCTTATCGAAGCTCTGCTGGGCATTTGCGTGCTTTTCGGCGGAGAACCACTGAGATCCGCTTGCCCCGTTGTTTCCTGCTAGGTGGTGGAGCAGATCACTCTGACGGCACGCTAAGCACAATATTTCCCTCCTTCGATCGCGTTACCGACTTGGCGTCTATCTCGTGGTTTTATAAGTCCAATCAAAATCCCGCCATGATCAGACGTGACCCAGATGGTGTAAGATGGCTACACTGCGCGCGATCATCTGCAGGCAATCTGAGGGATCCGGCGGTATGAGTGGGACGTAAATCGGGTCATGGTTGATAAATATTCTGCCAGGGCTCGGTGCGACGGGGATTCAACTGGACGCCAACCGGCATCCGATCGATCGGACACAGAGACGCGCGTTACATATAAATCATGCCAGTAGCTGCTGGGGACTTGGTCACCCAACCGAGGCTCCGCCATGGACAAAGTACAGTCGAAATTCAAAACGACCGGCAGGAGTTTCGAGTATCACTATCTGTTCTGCAAACCATCCCCCGGAAAGCCCACCCTCTTGTTCATTCACGGATTCCCGTCGACGTCGTACGACTGGCACCGCCAAGTCAACTATTTCCAGCCAAAGGGATATGGGTTGGTGGTTCCCGACCTTCTCGGATACGGTCGCACGGAACCAAAGTCCACCAGGCCCACCGACTTTGTACGCACGGCAATAGCACAGGACTTGTTAGACATTCTCGACGAAGAATGCGTCGAGAATGTGATCGCGATTGGACATGACTGGTGCGTCTCGATCCGGCAAACGTTTGTTAGCATTCAGAGTAATCGGGTTGAAAACAGGGGCTCAGGCATAGCGAGCGTCCTCTCCATTAAGCATTCTGACAGGTTCCTCGGTTTCGTGTTCGTTGCAGTCACTTACCATCCACCTTCTCCGTTCCCTCCACTCAACGTCATCCTTGAGTTTCAAAAACAGAGGTATGGACGCCCCTTGTTGGGGTACTGGTCGTTGCTCTTGAGTGATGATGCCGCCAAGCTGATCGAGGAAAATGTGAGTACGCGTCTTGCGCGCTTTTTTGCCTTGCCTTGCTCACGTCTTGTGCATGAAAGATCGATTCCTTTCTTGACGTTTGCTATGCTGAAGACCCTGAAGTATGGAAAACGTATATCAACTTACCAGGTGAACTTGAACTGTTTATCAGCCAGAAAAAGAGGCTCCCGAAAGGATCATACGTAACACCCGAGGTGCGTGTCCGCGATACCATCTAGAGATGGAGCTCAAACACCTTTGTGAAGCATTATGAGCACAACAGGGCGTCCCTGCTTCAAGGGGGACTAAAGAGCCCTCTCAACTGGTACACAAGCAACCTGCAGAGTGTCAACGGCAGTGTCGATGCATGTAAGTCCCACCGACTTTTTCGTCCCCGACATTGAATTCTGAAGCATCTTGGGTTGAAGCGATATCCGAGGAAGATCTCAAGATTAAAAAGCCAGCATTCATGGCCGTGGCCAAATACGACTATGTCTGTCTTCGCGAATTTGCTATCGCAGAGATCAAAAAGTATGCGAAAGGCGGCTTGACGATTGCAGAGTTTGACACTGGACATTGGCTACATTTGGAAAAACCGGAGGAGCTTAATGACGCCCTTGATCGCTGGGTCACTAGTACGTTTATACCGTGATCGGTAGCAAGGCGGTATACATGTCAAATATGCAATGTGCGTTCTAGTGTTGTATACGACACTCCATGCCTAAGGCAGCAATCGCTATAATCAGTGGACGAATACACACATCTAGTACCTGTACTTCCCAATTACACCACGAGGGCGAAACAGTAAGTATTCAAAGAGGTATACATTTTGTACAGGGCGCGATCAAAACAGGAAAATGGAACGGAAATAATTACGACCTGACAAACGGTCAGCGATTATTCCTTGGAACAACTCCTGGGCCAAGTATGGCAGCATAGGAAGGAGACACGTACATTTTATAGTCTACTTTTGTAGTTTCTTTGCCTGCGGTATATTGAACAGATATGTCCAAATCCCTGTTGTTCCGCGCGTTAGGCGCACATGAAAGAGTACCGCGTATTTGTTCATTCTCGCAAATTGTGATCGTGGAAGGTGTGTAAAACACTGTTTGTCTTTATGTAGTCCGTCAGTGCCACGACCGGAGCGTTTCAAACACTGGACTCGGGAATGTAAGAATGCTCACTTCCAGTGTGTGTATTGTGCATGGGGTCCTGTCGAAAATTGGACCTTCTTATGGGTGCAGTCAAACGATATATCGAACCAGGCGAGAAAGGCATGAATATCTGAAGATGAACGTTTAAACAAAAATATGCATGACCAAAAGGATAGGTAATACAGTCATTCCGAGTCGCGGTGAGAGTGAACGGCGTAGTAAAGGTCAGGTCCTCTTTTTTGGCAGTAAGTAAGTTGATGTGCTATTAATTGTCAGATCGGACCGAACTCATTGCTGGAAAGATCATCTACCTTCAACATATAAGGATCAGTGACCACAGCTTTTAGTTCGACTGTGTCGACCAGTGGTTCGCGCAGTGCGATGTCTTTGATGCACGAGTAGTCGAACCCGTAGACATTGTCCCAAACTAGGACTCGTCAAAAGCGAATGAGTGGCATTGGCGCAGCATCCTACAGTTTATTTTCTCCTCTTTGTAATCTTGGTCTTCGATAGCAGCTAGATACATTCTCGCGTTGTCGGGGAACATGTGTCCATCGGGCTTCAAATACTTGTCCCGCGCTAGCAGGACGGTGTCGAGCATAGACTCGTAGAGGAGAAAATAGCCCATCCACTCAGAGATGATGATATCGTACTGCGTTATCGGCAACTCTACGTCTTCGAGTTTACCCTTGACAAGGGTGATGGCTAATCACAAAAATGGACATGAACGACAAGCAATCAAGCAATGCATGACAAAACACGCACTGTCCTTGAAGCCGTTGATTTCTATGATATTTTGTGCCTGATCGATGATATTGGACATGTCGATCTATAACGCACACGATGGTCAGGTTGTACCACGAATGTATCGGTAAGGTTACTTACGCCGACGACATGAGCTGCGCCAGCCTTGGCGGCGAACATGCTAAGAATGCCTGTCCCACAGCCAACATCAAGAACGGTCTTTCCTTTAAATAGATGTGCATTATCCAGGATCGCTGCACGATACGAGCCGGTCCGGACAGAGTCCTTTAGCATCTCTTCGTGAATTCCTGTCAGATAGGAAGTAGGGTGCGAGTAAGATAAAAATAAAACACGCGATCACCAGCGACCAAATCGCACCGAAATGCGCGTAAGAATCGGCGTAGCTAGAAGGAAAGAAAACAGACAGCTATCAAAATGTGGCAGGGGGCAGCTTAAGTGTGAACGAACTAGTCTCTGGAAGTCATTGAATCTGGTGAGACATGGTTTGAAGAGGGAGTCGTTCCGTCCATGGATAGTCCGTCGATGAGCGGAAAGAAAAAGAAGTGAAAACTGCCTTTAGTGCATTAGCCGAATATTCCTAAAAAAGGAAAATCGAAAAAATGATCTGGAGGTACACAAATACGCACAAACATTGACAAGCTTCACAAGGTCACGTGGCATCACATAACACCACATTCCGCTGCCGCAGCTCCCCAGCCGAGTTGTCTCTTACCTCAGATGATCGTTGACTCTAGTTCAAACATGGTACGTTCTGAATCGCAGGTCGTCGTACGTGACGGTAACCGCGCTCGATAGGTTCAATACACGGACAACCCTCCCGCTTATGATTGTATAGCTGACCAAGGATCTAGCGATAGTGAGTGTCCACGTCGGACCTTCGCATGTCGACTGATGCCAACGCACGACAAGATGACAAACAGCAGCCCAAGCCTTCAGCACAACAAGTTCCTTCGTCTCCTCCTCTTGCTTCAGTCCACGTAGCGCCTGTTCCCGTCATGCCGCAGCCTAGAGTCTACTATTATCAGAACCCTGCAACAGGGGAACAACTAGCGTCGCTCTTACCCCCAGACCATCCCGAAATGTTGTGCATGCAACAGGGTGGCCATGTACCACAATCCAAGTTTGGTATCCTCGGCAAGTGTTCTTTCTCTTGACTAGGTTCGCCGACTCATCGTTCATTAGGTGTGTTGGCGGCTATACTATGGTTCCCGCTTGGAATCGGCCTCTGTATTCTTGATCGTCGAGTACAATGCAAGCGCTGTGGCATGATCATAGACGAGGGTATCTGTGGTTGAGTACCGCTGATCTGCAGTGTTTCCCCCTTTCGCTATGTATCCTTTTTTTTTCTTTCTGAACTCTCATTCTTATGACTGGATGCACCCGTGAGGGATAACTCTGTATCTATATAATTTACCATGTGAATATTTTCCGTTCAAGTGTCTATCCGAAAAGGTGAGGCTGCCGCGTGGTAGCAGGTCCGAGCGGGGACGGACGCTTTTGCCCTCTTCTAATTTTGCCCGGGGGTCTGTGTATTCGCACAGAAAGTTAATGCGATACTTTGTATTTTAATATTGACCTCGATGATCAAGGAGCCTCAGGCTGGAGTAGCCGATGCGAATCAGTACAAGCGCAGTCACGCCGCCCGCCCTCCAAAGTACGACATCTTCTCGGATCACAAGTGGATGTTTCAAGTATGTGCTGGCGTTACGCGCATCTCAGGCATGTACGCGTGTACGTCGCATCTCGAAAGCTCTCGTCAGGGCTACCGGCTGCTTCACCTTCTGGGTCCGTTTAGGGTACCACCCTCCGGTCTTGAGCCCTATCGAGGGGGTTGTCCAATCCACGTAGTGGCTTGCAACCGCGTGACCCCGAATAGATTGGTTAAAACGAATGGGGAGGAGGCATCCTGCTCGGCGGAGCCTAAATAGCAGGAGGACACACGGGCCTGGCAGGCACGGCTAGCATTTCCCACAGGTCGTCTGGGACCTGGCGCAGAGCACTTTTGCGCTGCTATGCAGTGTGGTCCATACCGACGTGGGGTCTTCACGGAGGATTCGATGAAGCGACACAGATACTGTACATACCACCACCTTCGATGTTGAATCACGTGATTACCACGATTCATTATAGCGGTCTTAAGCGGCAGGTGGCTGGGTCGCTTACATGTTGCCTTTCCTCGTTTGTCGCTTATCTCGTCATTTACCTGTGCCGTCTCCAGACGTGGCAGAGCTCTAGGACGCAACTTGCTTCAGCCGCAACACAGGTCTGCGCTTTTCCCATAATTCATGATAACGGTTTCGCAATTTGTCGCGAGGTTGTGTGTTGGGGTACCAGTGCATGGAACATCGCTTGTTACCGTCCGGCGGCATTAAGCCCTGCTACCTATAAGATACAGACCAACAATGGCCCTTTTTGATTCCTTTCAATCCTCTCCCCACATGAACTCTCAACTCACTTTGGTTGACGCTGGCTGTCCCATCCCTTCAGGAGATAACATCCTCCTGGTGCTCGACAGAGATGATATGTTCAACACAACATTGCGTGTCCATGGAGAAAACGTGCCAAGCTACACCGTCAGGACTCCACCTGGCAACAAAACCACCGTCCATGCAAAAGACTACTTGGTTGCAACCATCACCCGCAGATTATTCCTGCGGGATCAGATCACCTTCCCAGGCCTTAAACCAATGAGTCTCAAAAAGTGGCTGAAGGCGCCATTACTATCCTCCTTGTGAGTTCTCTCCATCGGAATCGATATCAATCCCAAACGTCGGCAGTCCTCTTACATTTCATGTGTCTGGTAAACGATTTGAATGGAAAGAAAATACCGCTGGACATCTTGTTGTACGTTATCATCACTTCCTTGACTAACAGTCCTGCTGACATGTTTGTGCAGCTGCGCGAATCCTGCCAGTCCCGCGAACCCGTGGCATGGTTTTCAAAGAGCCTTCACTGGAACGAACGCCACACAATTCGCCCTGCATATCTCACCATCAAACCAGAAATGATTGAGATAATAGATATGGTTGTGTTATCTTGCATGTTGGCGGAACACAAGCTGCGGGTCGTCACTGATATACGGGCCGCCATGTGTATGCCGATAATGTTGTAAGCGAAGAGAAGAAACGAACTAATGCATCCGTTTTTTTACCATCCAGGCTCGGATTATTACCACCAGTGGCACACCTACTATGTCACGCTGGCGGCTTAAATTTAAAGCTTTGAAGCTTGTATTTCACGAATCTTACGAAGCCACGAAGGTGTCAGATATACCATTGGAGATCAATGTTTACTTACAGCTTTGTCCTACATTCCTTGGCCAGGCATCCGTGTACCACTACATTTACTGCACAGCCTCCTATTCCAACATACTTTAGACTGTCTACCGTGACTGAGGCCTGCAGAGCCCACACATATGACTTACACTTACACTCATTTTACTATCACATATTTCCTTTGAACTTGTCGAAAATACAGATTTAGCTCTGTCTACTAGTACAAAAATAACAGCTTCATTCCAGGAGGCGTGGGTGAGTTTGGTGACCGAGTGTAACATAGGCGACGTAATCTTACTATAAGGATACAATCAAAACAACAGTTCCAAGGCGGTGCAACTTGCAACTTTGATCATTCTGTCGCTCTGGCGGTTGTCAAGCACTACTTCCTCACTGACCTTCAAAGAAACGCTGATCGCGACCAGGTAGTGGCAGGCACAAATCCAACACACGAATTCAAAAGTTTGAACGTTACAGTGGCCGAAATTTGGTTCGGTGAACTCGACAGTATGTACCTCACCGACACCGTAATCCAGTGGCACTGCGTGTCACCCGACACAGCGCCTTCATTACGCCGCAGCACGGGAATTCATGTTGCCGACCTCAGCGTCCAACCTGGCGTCGATTGGTTCACGACTGACATCATGCTGCTCTCCGCTATAGCCGTCACCTCAAGTCCAAGCAAATTCAGCTTAGCACCATCGGCAGCTTGTGCCCACAGCGACACGGCGAGTGTGTCTGCGCCGTTGTAGTTTGAAATACCTTGTGCTGACTCGGCGACATCACACACGGTACTTGCCGAACTGATATCATTGACATAAAACTGCGGCAGGAAAGAATGCGTAAGAAAGAGTATTCCGTGGATTTGTATGCATGATTTACCTGTGAACGGAAATAAGGACCCGTGGTTATGTTTGAGACGACAATTGCCATTGGGTAGTCGATGCCAGCCGGAACATTGAGCGTGAATGTCGTCCTGTATTCATCCTTTATCGGTTTCCCATACACCCATCGTGACTTCAATGCAGACCTGTAGAAACTAATGCCTGCCTGGGATATTCCAGCGGTAGGTGAACCTTCTTCCCAGTCCTCATCAAGGTACCCGGGGAGATGCCATCCTTGGATCTATCAGTAACAGGATGGCTCACGAAACGGCCACCCCGACCCATTCGTTCCCCATACAAGCCACCTTCATTGAGTGGCCCACGCGTCTTGTCGAAGTACTGGAAAATAAAACAAGAAGCGAGTTCACCAACGGGTCGAGACAAAGCAAAGACTTCACGTTTTCTCCTCCCAGGTTCCCCGCCACTTTCCACACACTGACATTCGTACCAGAATCACCAACAAAAGAATAGCTCAAAATCCCTCTCGGTGCCTTGAAGTCGTCACTAGCAACCGTTCAATCCTCTTCGTAACCCATGTGATCCTGCAGGACTGTAATGACATATGGACGACCGTTTACAACCCCTGCTGTATTCGTGAATTCGAACGTGGCTACATAGTTAGAGTGCACTGCATCTCCAATTCAAGAACCCAAGAAATCATTGTCGAGCTATACCTAATAGCTGAACGCGAATCCCCTTTGCACATTGAGTGCGATCCTAGTTTCGTTACCAGTAGACGTGAAGTGTCCGCACCAAAGGATGTTGCCGGTGTGATATCCGTAATCACCTGCGTAAAAGACAACAGAGGTGTGGGTTGTGTAGGATTGACAGTGGTAGCGTGATCAGCCATCGTCCACTGGGTGTCAACGTATCTCGGATCGGAAGTGAGTTGGCGGTTCTCTTCCAGAGCTGCCGTCAGCTGAAGTTGAGCGAGATAAATGATTACTACCTACCCATGTCAAGCATCCAAGGTCTGGAAGCAAGA
>JBBPMP010000196.1:2991-38452 GCA_038090395.1 Boletales sp. KT-2023a | reverse complement strand
TATCTGTGCAGTACTGCTGCTGGGAGATCATCAGGGAGCGCTTTGAGTGGTCACGGTCAATCTTGATGCCCAGAATCTCTGTGGTAGGCCCCAGATCGCGCAGTTTGAAGTGCTTCTTAAGATCGGCGATTGCCTGCTTGATTGCAGGTAAAAACTTGGATGTGAAGGTCATGTCGTCCACAAAGACTGGCAGAATGATGCAGACATCACCTCGCACAAACACATAGACTGAGGCGTCAGAATAGGACTGAGTGAAGCCCATGGACTTGAGAATGGACCGCATCTTGTGATTCCATCGATTTCCGCCCTGCCTTGTGCCATACAGCGCTTTCTTCAGCAAGCAGACTCTTTCCTTTGCATCTCCCTCAGCAAATCCTTCCGGCTGCTCCATATAGACATCGCAGTCCATTTTGCCATTCAGGTATGCGTTGGAGATGTCGATGGACCAGAGATGGAGGTTATGGATGGCTGCGAGTGCCAGAATGACGCGCAATGTGGGTAAACACACTGTGGGAGTGAACACCTCTAGGAACTCAAATCCTGGGTGCTGGGAGAAGCCCTGGGCAACGAGGCATCCCTTGTAATGCTCAAAGGAGCCATCAGCACGGAATTTCTTTGTGAACACCCACTTGGAACCAAATACCGGCCTATTCTTCGGCTGCTCTACCAGTGTCCATGTCCTATTCAACTTGTGGGCAGCCAGCTTGTCCAGCGCAGCCAGTCTCCATTCAGCAGCATTGTCCTGCTTCATCGCATCCTTGAATGACCTAGGATAAGCGGCATTTGATGTGAAACAATGCACCATGTCCGCTTCTTCTTCATCTGAGTCGTCCGAGTTGTCATCCAGCTGTGCTGGACTGAGTTTCCACCATTCACGAGGTGGCTGGCAAGTTCTGCAAGGTAGGTGTGCACCAATACCAACTGGCTCATGGGCAGGTAGGGGCGGAGGTGTCTGAGGTGCTTCTGGTAATGCCTGGGGAGCTGCAATAGGCATACTGGGGTCTGCATCCTGTTCCTCATCATCAGGAGCTGCTGGAGCAACAAGAGGGCCCCCTCAGGATGTAGATCCTCAGGAGTCCCAGGAATGTCTTCATCATCGTCAGAAATGCCCAAGATTGGCGCTTTGTAGGGTAATTTGTCCTGAATGCAAGGTGGTGCAGCAATTGGAGGTGGAATTGAAGCCTGCTCATCAAAATCAGCGCGTTCTGGTATAAGGTGCGCTTGGTGGTAGGATTGTAGAATTTCCAGCCTTTGTACCCATCTGGATACCCAATGAAGATGCACTTCTCATAGTGCGGTCGCAGAGCAGGACATTTGTCCTTTTGGATGTGCACATAGGCCATTGATCCCCAGACTTGCAGATGAGAGACATCCGGTTTGTGGCCATGCCAGAGCTTGAAGGGAGTGGTGTTGTCCAGGGCAGCTGTGGGGCATCAATTCCAGACATGAACAAGCGCAGCAAGTGCTTTGCCCCAAAACGCCATAGCGAGGCCTGATTCCTGCAGCATGGCAGTGATCCACTCAGAGAGTACTTGATTGGCTCGCTCAGCCACTCCATTCTGCTGTGGACACGCACAAACAGTGTGCTGGAGCTCAATACCACACTCAGTGGTGAATTTGAGCATAGCGTTACTCATATACTCGCCACCCTTGTCATCTTGCAGGGTTTTGATCTTCCGCTCCATCTGGTTCTCAGCAAACGCCTTGAACTGCTTAAAAGCGTTGAAAATGTCCGATTTGGCATGAATGGGCAGCACAAACCAGAATCTTGAGTAGTCGTTGATGAAAGTGACCCAGTAGTGAAATCCAGAGAAAGTAGGGTATGGCACTTGGTGGACATTGGAGTGAATGAGTTCCAGAGGGCAAGATGCACGAGATGTCGAGCTGGGGAATGGATTTGCACTCATTTTGCCAGCCAGGCATGGCTCACAGATGGGATCAGGTGAAGATTTACTGTCAAGCTTCATCCCAGTCACCATGTTGCGCTCAAATAGCAGTTTTACGTCTGCAATATTATTGTGAGCAAATCTGTGATGCCAGAGCGATAGATCGAGTGGGAGCGTGGTTGCAGGGTGTGCATGCTCAGTCACGGCTTGAGTCACGCCGTCCAGAAATGCAGCATTGTGGCTGTTGATGGTAGTGATGAAAAGCGGTGGCTCAGTGGTGTGTGAAAATGTCATCTGAGTGGCATTGATATGGACAACAATCGAAGAATGTCGGGTTAGATACAGCACAGCCAGGAGATTGTTCTGGAGCTCAGGAACATGCAATACATTCACAAACTTGACCACTTGGCCTCTCTTCCCATCTATCACTGGCTCGAACACCACAGATCCAATTCCAGCTGAGTAGACGATGGTGTTGTCGGCAAGCTTGATTGGGACACGTTTGGGGGTATAATTTCACATCCAGTGGCAATGGGGAGTCATATGAGAAGTGGCCCCCAAGTCTGCATTCCAGTCGTGGTCAGCATCAAGTTGGAGTGCAAGGAATGGGTCAGAGGGATCACTGGAACGAAGACTTGCATTTCCAGCTCTTTCCACAACTTCCTGGGCACCTGGTGGCGATCCATTTGCAGCCTGTGCCTGCTCAGGTTGCCAGTCCTTGTTCTTCTGTCCCTTGTAGTAATTTTTCGCTCTTTGGAGTGAGTAGCACTTGCATTGGCAGTGTCCAGCCTTCTCGCAGAATGAACAGGGTGTGTTTGGCATGCAGCTGCAGCCAGACAAAGTGGACAGCATGGAGTCTGCAGGAGTGGTGGGGGTAGCATCAGCATGAGGTCGCCGGTTGATTTCCTCAGTTTGGAATGCTGCTTTGACCTTGACCTTGTCAAGATCAGTGAGGAGAGCGAGTGATGATATGAAATGGTTAAATTCTGGGCCAAGTGAGCAAATCATGGCCATGCAAGTGAGCTCGTCATCAAGTTTGGTGATGTCGAAGGAGGGGCTGCGGAGATCCTGGATCCGGAGCATAGTTTCTTTGACTCTAGCAGCAAGGGCAGTGAGTGACTCCTCAGGGCACTTTCTGATGTTGAAGAACTCATCGTAGGCCACAAAGTGACTGCTGGCCTTCTGCTGGACAAAAACCTTTTTAAGTGCAGCCCATGCCTCGGTGGGGTCGTCCTGGTGCGGACTCGCTGGTCAGGCACAATACTGAGCATCAGCTCACCTGCAGCCTTGTCCTGTTTGATGTCCCAAGCAGTCTGCTCAGCTCCAGCAATGCTAGGGCAAGCCTCTTTGCCATCGAGAAGCCTCCAGAGACCTTTGGAGCGGAGTAGGGCCTTCATCTCCTTGCTCCAGGTGATGTAGTTGATGCCAGAGAGTGGCTGAATGCGATGGGAGTGATGGGGTTGCTTGGAAGACATGTTGGCTAAGTGAGAAAATTTCGTCGAGTGGATAATGATGGAATGGGTGTGACTAGAGCACAGGGCTCATAACCTGTTAAACAGCTGGAGTCACACAGCTGAAGTCCACTGTCAGAAACTTGAATTGAGCGATGTAGATACTACACACCTGGAGTCCACTGTCAGAAACTAAAGAAAGCGAAGACAGTGGACTCTGACACATTAACTATGCAGTAAACAAATGCAAATAGTCAGTCACAATGTGACTGACAAGTAAGTAACCAAAATACCAAAAATGCGCAAAGTGCACAATCAATGCACATCCAACAAATAGTCAGTCATAATGTGACTGACAAGTAAGTAACCAAAATAGCAAAAATGCGCAAAGTGCACAATCAATACACATCTAACAGGGATCAGGTGCAGACTTGCTGTCCAGCTTCATCCCAGTTACTAGATTGTGCTCCAACAGCGATTTAACATCTGTGAAGTTGTGGTGCATGAAATGACAATGTCAGAGCAATAAGTCCAGAGGCACAGTGGTTGAGCATGTGCATACTCAGTCACAGACTCAGTGGTGCCATCCAGAAAGGTGGCATTGTTGCTCTCCATGGTCATGTCAAAAAGCGGTGGTCCAGAAGCCCAAGAGAAGGTCAAATGCATTGCATTGATATGCACAACAAATGATGAGTGACAAGTTAGATACAACACAGTGAGGAGGTTGTTTCACAGTTGTGGGACATGTAAGATATTGCTAAACTCCACTGCTCTACACCTCTTTCCATGAACAACTGGATGGAAGACCACTGAACCAACTCCTGCTGAATAGACAATGGTATTGTTGGCAAGTTTGATAGGAATGTGTTTGGGCATGTACTGTAACTACACAGCCAGTGGCAATGGGGTGTCATATGAGAAGTGGCCCCTGAGTCTGCATTCCAATCATGGTCAGCATCAAGTTAGAGTGGTGTAAATGGGTCAGAGAGATCCATAGAACAAGGACTTGCATTCCCAGCCCGTTTGAGAACTTCCTGAGGTGGGGTGAATGGAGTGGAGCTAGGATTCACTGCCTGAGAGTACTTGCCCTTCTTGTCCCTTCCGTTGTTCAACTTGTAAATAGCACTTGCATTGGCAATGTCCTGCCTTCTTGCAGAATGAACAGGGCATGTTTGGAGTGCAAGTACAGCCTGGTGAAGAGGCAGAGAGCACAGAGTCAGTGTGCGAGGGGGGTGCATTAGAGTGAGGACAATGATTGATCTCCTTTGTATGGAAAGCAGCCTTGACCTTGTCTTTGTCAAGGTTAGTGAGAAGGGCAAGAGATGAGGCAAAGTGCAAGTAGTCCACTCCCAAAGCACAAATCATTGCCATACAGGTCAGTTCTGCATCCATGGTATTCATATTGAACAAAATGCTGCACAGATCCTGGATTCGGAGCATAGATTCCTCAACTCAAGCTGTAAGTGCAGGAAGGGTCTCTTCAGGACGCTTCCAGACACTAAAGAAGTCGTCATAAGCAACAAAACAGCTGCTAGTCTTTTGCTGAAGGAAGACCTTCTTGAGCACTGCCCAGGCTTTAGTAGGGTTGTCCTGGTCAGCCCAGGTGTGGACTCATTGGTCTGGGGCAATGTTGAGCATGAGCTTGCCAGCTGCCTTGTCCTGTTTGATATCCCAAGTGGTTTGGTCAGCACCAGCAGCAGTTGGGCAAGTCTCTGAGCCATTGATGAGTTGCCAAAGGCCCTTAGTGTTGGATGTGCTTTGATTGTGCACTTTGTGCATTTTGGACTAGTTTGGTTACTTACTTGTCAGTCACATTGTGACTGACTATTTGCCTTTGTTTACTGCATAGTTAATGTGTCAGACTCCACTGTCTTTGCTTTTTCAGTTTCTGACAGTGGACTCCAGGTGTGTAGTATTTACATCACTCAATTATACATAGTTTCTGACAGTGGACTCCAGCTGTGTGACTCCAGCTGTCTAACACTTAGAGCAGTACAATGCCTTCATTTCCTTGCTCCATGTGACATAGTTGGAGCCAGTGAGGTGCTGGATGCAATGGAAGTGTGGTTGGAGGTCAGATGACATGGTTTCTGAGTGAGCAGAGTGGGATGGCAGCAATGGAGTGAGGAATTGAGCGAATAGGTGGTCTTTAAATTATTTTCACCAGTGTTGTGAGGTGGAATGATGCAACTAGAGCACAGGGCTCATAACCTGTTAACCCAGGTTCACTCAGCTGGAGCTCACTGTCAGAAACTAAATGTATTTGAGTAGCATAGTTAGACATACAGTACCTGGAGCTCACTGTCAGAAACTGAGAGACAGAGACAGTGAGCTCCAGACTACATCTGGAGTGCTACAATAACACTACACAACAATGCCATGCCATCAGTGGCTGAGAACATGACTAAGTAAATCTCCCAAAAGGCACAGAGTGTGAAATAAACAAATGTAACACAAAATTGGTGCTTTGTAAGGTAATTTGTCCTGAATGTGAGGTGCTGCAGCAATTGGTGGCAGAATTGAAGCCTGCTCATGAAAATCAGCACATTCTGAGATAATGGTGCACTTGGTGGTCAGATTGTAGAATTTCCAGCCTTTGTACCCATCTGGATACCCAATAAAAACACATTTCTCATAGTGTGGGCACAGTGCCTGGCATTAGTTTTTTTGGATGTGCACATAGGTGGTCGATCCCCAGACTCACAGATGAGAGACATCCGGTTTGTGGCCATGCCAGAGCTCAAAGGGAGTAGTGTTGTCCAGGGCAGCTGTGGGGCATCAATTCCAGACATGCACCAGTGCTGCAAGTGCTTCACCCCAAAATGCCATAGCAAGGCCTAATTCCTGCAGCATGGCAGTGATCTGCTCAGAGAGCACTCAATTGGCTTGCTCTGCCACTCCATTCTGCTGTGGATGCACACGAACTGTGTGCTGGCACTCAATACCGCACTCAGTGGTGAATTTGAGCATAGTGTTACTCATATACTCACCACCCTTGTCGTCTTGCAGGGTTTTGATTTTCCACTCGGTCTGGTTCTCAGCAAACACCTTAAACTGCTTAAAAGTGTTGAAAACATCCAATTTGGCATGAATGGGCAGCACAAAGTGAAATCTGAAGTAGTCATTGATGAAAGTGACCTAGTAGCAATAGCCAGAGAAGGTAGGGTATGGCAGTTGGTGGACATTGGAGTGAACGAGTTCCAGAGGGTGAGATGCACAAGATGTTGAGCTGGGGAATGGATTTGCACTCATTTTGCTGGCTAGGTATGGCTCACAGATAGGATTGGGCAAAGATTTAGTGACAAGTTTCATTCCAGTCATCAAGTTGTGCTCAAACAGCAGTTTTATGTCTGCAATGTTATTGTGAGCAAAGCAGTGATGCCAGAGTGACAGGTTGAGTGGAAGAGTGGTTGCAGGGTGTGCATGCTCAGTCACAGCTTGAGTCACACCATCCAGAAATGCAGCATTGTGGCTATTGATGGTTGCGACAAAAAGCGGTGGCCCAGTGGTGTGCAAAAATGTCATCTGAGTGGCATTGATATGGACAACAATTGAGGAATGGCAGGTTAGATACAGCACAGCGAGCTAGTTGTTCTGCAGCTCTGGAACATGTAAAACATGTGAAAACTTGACTGCTTGACCTCACTTCCCCTCTATCACTGGCTCAAACACTACAGACATGATTCCAGCTGAGTAGACAATGGTGTTGTCAGCAAGCTTGAGTGGGACACGTTTGGGGTATAATTGTGCATCCAGTGGTGATGGGGGGGGGCTTATATGAGAAGTGGTGCCCAAGTCTTCATTTGAGTCATGGTCAGCATCAAGTTGAAGCAGAGAGAATGGGTCAGAGGGATCACTGGAACAAAGACTCACATTTCCGGTCCTTTCCACAACCTCCTAGGCACCTGATGGTGATCCACTTGCAGCCTGTGCCTGCTTGGGTCACCAGTCCTTGTTCTTTTGTGACTTGTAGTACTATTTTTGCTCTTTGGAGGGAGTAGCACTTTCATTGGCAGTGTTTGGCCTTCTTGCAGAACAAACTGTTAGATGTGCATTGATTGTGCACTTTGCACATTTTGGACTAGTTTGGTTACTTACTGTACTTGTCTGTCATATTGTGACTGACTATTTGCATTTGTTTACTGCATAGTTAATATGTTGGAGTCTGCTGTCTTTGCTTTCTTCAGTTTCTGACAGTGGACTCCAGGTGTGTAGTATTTACATTGCTCAATTCAGTTTCTGACAGTGGACTCCAGCTGTGTGACTCCAGCTGCTTAACATGAACAGGGTGAGTTTGGAGCACAGCGAGCACAGAGTCTGCAGGAGTGGTGGGAGTAGCATCAGCACAAGGTTGCTGGTTGATTTCTTCAGTTTGGAATGCCACTTTGACCTTGTCCTTTTCAAAATCAGTGAGGAGAGTGAGTGATGAGATGAAATGATTGAATTTCAGGCCAAGCAAGCAAATCATGGCCATGCACTTAAGTGAGCTTGTCATTGAGTTTGGTGATGTCAAAGGAAGGGCTGTGGAGATCCTGGATCTGGAGCATAGCCTCTTCGACTCTAGCAGCAAGAGCAGGGAGCAACTCCTCTGGATGCTTTCTGATGTTGAAGAACTTGTCATAGGCCACAAAGCAACTGCTGGCCTTCTGCTGGATGAAAACCTTCTTCAGTGCAGCCCAGGCCTCAGTGGGGTCATCCTGGTGTGCTTGGATGTGGACTTGCTGGTCAGGCGCAATGCTGAGCATCAGCTCACTGGCTGCCTTGTCATGTTTGATGTTCCAAGCAGTCTGCTTGGCTCCAGCAGCAGTGGGGCAAGTCTCTTTGCCAACAATGAGTCTCCAGAGACCTTTTGAGCAAAGTAGAGCCTTCATCTTCTCACTCCAGGTGATGTAGTTGGTGCCAGAGAGTGGCTGAATGCAATGGGAGTGATGGGGTTGTTTGGAAGACATTTTGGCTAAGTGAGAAGTTTTCTTTGAGCAGAAAATGGTGGAATGGATGTGACTAGAGTGCAGGGCTCATAACCTGTTGAGCAGCTGGAGTCACACAGCTGACTGCCAGAAACTGAAGAAAGAGAAGACAGTGGACTCTGAGTATGCCTATTGCAGCTCCCCAGGTATTACCAGAAGCACCTCAGACACCTCCACCTTCACCTGCCCATGAGCCAGTGGGTATTGGTGCTCATCTTCCTCGCAGAACATGCCAGCCACCTTGCAAATGGTGGAAACTCAGTCTGGCACAATTGGATGACAACTTGGATGACTTAGATGATGAAGAAACAGACATGGCGCACTGTGTTGCATCAAGTGCTGCTTACCCTAGGTCATTCAAGAATGTGATGAAGTAGGATGATGCTGCTGAGTGGAGACAGGCTGTGCCAGATGAGCTGGCTGCCCACAAATTGAATGGAACATGCATGCTGGTAGAGTGGCTGAAGAATAGGCTGGTAATTGGTTCCAAATGGGTTTTCACAAAGAAATTCTGTGCTGATGGCTCTTTTGAGTGCTACAAGGGATGCCTTGTCACCCAGAGCTTCTCTCAGTGCCCAGGTGGAGTCACACAGCTGGAGTCCACTGTCAGAAACTGAAAAAGCAAAGACAGTGGACTCTGACACATTAACTATGCAGTAAACAAAGGCAAATAGTCAATCACAATGTGACTGACAAGTAAGTAACCAAACTAGTCCAAAATGTGCAAAGTGCACAATCAAAGCACATCCAACACTTAGAGGTGTTTGTTCTCACAGTGCATTTACCCACATTGTATGTCATTCTGGCACTTGCAGTCATCCATGACCTCCATCTCTGGTCTGTTGACATCTCCAATGCATACCTGAATGGCGAAATGGACTGCGATGTGTATATGGAGCAGCCAGAAGGATTTGCTGAGGAGATGCGAAGGAAAGAGTCTGCTTGCTGAAGAAAGCACTGTATGGCACAAGGCAGGGCGGAAATCGATGGAATCACAAGATGCGGTCCATTCTCAAGTCCATGGGCTTCACTCAGTCCTATTCCAATGCCTCGGTCTATGTGTTTGTGCAAGGTGATGTCCACATCATTCTGCCAGTCTTTGTGGACGACATGACCTTTGCATCCAAGTCTTTACCTGCAATCAAGCAGGCAATCTCCGATCTTGAGAAGCACTTCAAACTGCGTGATCTGGGGCCTACCACAGAGATTCTGGGCATCAAGATCGACTGTGACCACTCAAAGCGCTCCCTGATGATCTCCTAGCAGCAGTACTGCACAGATATGCTCGCTCGCTTCAATATGGCCGATTGCAAACCAGTCCAGACTCCAATGGAGCCAGGTGTCTGCTTATTGCATGATCAGTCACCCAAAACTGCTGAGGAGCATGGTTTTATGTGCTCCATCGACTATGGTGGTGTATTGGCTTGCTGCAGTACCTCATCTGCACCACTCGACCCAATATCACATTTTCTGTCAGTCAGCTTGCTTTCTTCAACTCTGATCTAGGTGCAGCACATTGGAATGTGGTCAAGCACCTGTTTCACTACATCAAGGGCACTTTGCACTATGGTATCACCTATTCTCCTGTTTTTTCAACTTCTGAACTGTTTACCACCTATTCTGATGTGAATGACAGTAGTTGCATGGATACTGGACACTCAACCAGTGCATATGTCATCAAAATCAGTACTGGTGTCATTTCCTGGGTGTCCAAGTGGCAAACCATTGTTTACTGTCCACCATTGAGGCCAAGTATGTTGCTGCATGCAAAGCTGGCAAGAAAATTGTTTGGATACACAAACTGATGCAAAAGCTTGTGTTTGAGCTATGTAAATGTGCCTTCCACACTCCACATGGACAAACAGTCAGTGATTCAGGTTGCAAAGCATCCAGAGCACCATGGGAGGATGAAGCACTTGGATCTGTGATGATACTGGCTCAGGGATATGGTAGATAAATGCTTAATTTCACCTTCTTTCATTCCCACTGCAAACATGCCTGCTGATTTACTCACAAAGGCATTACCTAGAGTTAAAGTACAGTATTTCTGCACTATGCTTGGACTTGGTTTGCTTCAGTAGGTTTAGCTTCTTTGCATCAATGCACAATCAGGGGGAAGTGTTGGATGTGCATTGATTGTGCACTTTGCACATTTTGGACTAGTTTGGTTACTTACTTGTCAGTCACATTGTGACTGACTATTTGCCTTTGTTTACTGCATAGTTAATGTGTCAGAGTCCACTGTCTTTGCTTTCTTCAGTTTCTAACAGTGGACTCCAGGTGTGTAGTGTTATGCTTGGTCCGGGTAGGAATGAGCATAGGCTCAAAAGGGGCTGAAGACAAGGGTCAAAGGTTCAGGGAGTCGAGCAAGACTTGCCAGATGATGAAGGGTCGAACCGATAAGATGATTGGTTGGAGATCAAAGGTTCAATCAACAGAGAGAGTTGATGGAGGGGTCAAGGAGTCATTCGACAAAGAGGTCAACAAGGGATCAGAGAGTTCAAGGAGGACAAGGTATAATTGAGCAGAACTAAGCTAGAGTACAATCAATGTATGACTAAGGCTTAAGTATGTATTACTCAGAATAAAGTTAAAGCACAGAGTAAAAGTAAGGTTCGCCTCATGGTAGAGATAAGAGAACATGAGGCAATGGAAATGAAAGTCAGGAGGTAAAGATAAGAGTGGTGTGTGACGAACATGTTGTACATTCTAGAACACTCTAAAAAAGATAGAAGGATACCAGGTGATGCTGGTCTAAGTATAACAAAGAAAAAGGAAAGAAAGAGGGAATCATAACATTACCCCCATAGTACATTCAAAGTCACAATGAGAAAAACAAAGATACTGTAAGTCAGAAAGGAATAAGAAGAGATGCCTACAAATCCATGTAACGATCCCCACCAGGAGATCCAGTCATGTTGGCATGGGCAGATGCATCATAGGCTGGATCATTGTCAGAGTAGAGGTCAGCAACATTGGGGGTAGGAGGGTGAGGGGGAGCACGACAATGGGGGTGAAGAGGGTGGCAACAACCACAAGTGGAAGGGAGAGTCTGGGTAGATGGACCAGCATCGGAGGGGGAGGAGGACAACTGAGTAAGGAGAGGATGATGAGGATGGGGGTAGAGAAGCCAGAGGAGCGAGAGCCTGAAGATGATGAGGATAGGGAAATGGTAGGAGGAGGAGAATGAGGGATTGGATGGCGGGGGCATTGATATTGGGCATGGCCAGGAGTGTGACGACTGCAATGAGGTGTCACGTCCCATGCCCTTCCTGACTCCTCTGCACCCTATCCACCATCTTCTGCGCCTCTTATCTGACTTCTCCACCCTCCATCTTTATGCCTCACTCCCCCCCTCCAAAGTCTGCCACCTGTTGTCCACTGTCAGGTGACAACTCTGCACTTCTCCTGTCTGAAGTCCACTGCGCTTGGTCCACCTTCACGTGACAAGTCCAGACACCTCCCAACATCTGTTTCCTTTGCAGTTCCATTCCCTATTGTTCTCCCTTTCGTTTCTGCATTAATTCTATCTCTTTTGTTCCTATTGTTTCTTCCATTTCCTGTACCTTCTGTCTTCCCTGATTATGTGCCACAAGTATGTACCTTTACATACTCCACATGATCTGCCCTCCATCACCCCTGTAGTACAGCCTCTGGCCTCCTTGTATTTAGTCTGTACTTCACTGAGGATTAGCCTCAGTTGGTAAATCACATCTAAGTTACCTCCTGTCTCATTCCTTGTCCTCTTGCTCTCTCTCTGCCTTGGT
Organism: Boletales sp. KT-2023a; assembly: GCA_038090395.1. NCBI lineage: Eukaryota > Fungi > Basidiomycota > Agaricomycetes > Boletales > Boletales sp. KT-2023a. Next base: position 26,381 of record JBBPMP010000196.1, on the reverse strand, counting down.
AGCATCCACTATCGTTGATCTCCATCCAACTCCGTCCTTGGTAGCATCCGCTATCGTTGATCTCCATCCAACTCCGTCCTCGGTAGCATCTGCTATCGTTGATCTCCATCCAACTCCGTCCTCAGTAGCATCCGCTATCGTTGATCTCCATCCAACTCTGTCCTCAGTAGCATCCGCTATCGTTGATCTCCATCCAACTCCATCCTTGGTAGCATCCGCTATCATTGATCTCCATCCAACTCCATCCTCAGTAGCATCCACTATCGTTGATCTCCATCTGACTCTGTCCTTAGTAGCATCTGCTATCATTGATCTCCATCTGACTCTGTCCTCAGTAGCATCCGCTATCGTTGATCTCCATCTGACTCTGTCCTCGGTAGCATCCGCTATCGTTGATCTCCATCTGACTCCATCCTCAGTAGCATCCGCTATTGTTGTATCTTCATTCCAACTCTGTCCTCCGAAATCCGAGGACATGGACAGTGCAAGGCACAGGCAATCCCTGAAGCCAACATCATCTCCATACAACTCTGCCTCTGTCTGATCTCCAACCCCTGCCCCATCTCATCTGCTCCACTCCGCCCTCCGGAGACACAGAAGAATTGGACTTGACATGAGGGCAGGAATAGAAAGGACAGTTGGGATGAATATGGTTCAGGCATCTGCAATGGAAGTATGCCTTGTTGTAAAGATGATGGGTAGGAGGAAGGGGTAGATCACATTGTCCCTGCCAGGCAACTTCGGTATGATCCATAGCATGGGCCATCACTGAAGTAAATGGTTCATAAGGGAAATCAGAGGCTGCAATGTTGTATCCAGAGGAGGAATGCATAGCAGCAAGGTCATTGATTGTAAGGGGGGTTTCCAGTTGACCATGGGTGGGGATGTGGTTGCCTTTTGCCTGGTCAGCAAGCTCTTGAATGTAACATAGGACGTCAGTGGAGAGGTTGTCCATTTCGAGTTGATGCATAAGGTCAAGGATATGGGTATGAAGTTGGGAATGGATGTTGTGGAGTTGTGCGGATTGGGTTGTGAGGTAGGACTGATCATGGATATAGTCAGCAACTGTGAGAATAGAAGGGAGCAAATTGTAAATATGAAGAAGGGATTTGAGGGGAGAGAATGGTTCTAAATAGTAGTGGAGGGGTTGGGTGAGATCAGGGTGTTCCAATCTCATACACATGGCAGATTGTGCAGGACCAGGGAAGAGCTCCTGGTGGACTTGATGTGCATAGAGGGGAACTGCAATAGAGAGTATAGGGTTAACGTTGGCAGAAGGAGGGGTAGGAGGAACATATGGTGTGGTTCAAGGGATTTCTTGGCATGACAAGGACCGTTGGTGACTGAGCGACACATCTGTTATGATTCATACAGACCCCTACTCTTTTTCTCCTTTCTCCTCAGACTTCTCCTTTTCTTCTTCACCTGGACTTATCTCCTTTCACTCCAAACCTAGATGATCTCAATTGGACACTGTCTTACACTGGATCCGATCATTCTTTTCTTAGACCTTCCTATGCTTTCCTATGTGTGCAGCTTTGCGCAGGTTTCTATTCTTACTCCAGACAGCTCTTCTGATTGCAGCACTTAGCTGTCCATTTTTATTTAGATTACCCAGCCTTATGGCTATTCTTGCACAGCCTTACGCTGCCTTGCTGACTCAGTATGACTGGCACATAGCAGTATATATACCAGCCTGTATCATAGAATATCCCTAAGCAATTCCTACTTGGGTTTTCACCTTCATCTCTCGTCCCTCAGTCCTCAGTCTTGGACCTTCATTGCCCCTTCCTTCGTCCTTCGTATTCTAGTCTCAATCAGAGCTAGTCTCCTCATCGTCCCTGGCAGCAACCCTGAGATCCCTCTGCCCATACTACATCCAATTGACATCAGTCCATTGATCTGCTCTTATGCCATCAATGCCACCCGAGAACCCCTTGTCCCGACTCTGACCCCAAGACCCCTGAGTCATCCCTAGGCCTATATGGCATAACTCTGTCACTCCAGACCTTCATTCCTGAGTTAACGCTGACCCCTGACCTCCTTGACTTGAAGGTGTACCTCCAAGTCTACTTCTGTTCCTACCCAGACCAGTTGTAACAACATCTCTCTCAGTACCCCTAATCCAAGGCATGTTTACACCTTAAGCCACACGCATGCATTGTTCTGTCCTTTCCCTGAGTCACATGGTTTCCCAGACCACAAAGGAGGGGACTCAGAACACAGCATACCCATGACTGACCTGGGTGTCTGTCCTCTCAAGCCCCAATGGCAACTTCCCTGTGTGGGGTCTCACCAATGGACTATGGCTCACCTGCCTTGCGGCTAGGCTTCCCATTACCTTAAGCCTCTCAGCTGTTGGGCCCACCAGGCCTTGCCTTTTGCATCACAGTTTTACCCCTAGTGACAACCTTACCAGGGAGCGATCCCCCAGCAGGAAAGACTAAGCAATGCATAAGAGCCTCTGAAGTCCAGGTTACCAGCCCATGACCAGTCCATTACGCACCAAGGGTGTCCTGTCTCAAGGCAAAGTGCACTGCCAAGAGTTGGATGGTTTTTAGTCAGAGTCTCAAAGGCCATTGTTATGCTTGGTCTGGGTAGGAATGAGCATAGGCTCAAAGAGAACTAAAGATGAGAGTCAAAGGTTCGAAGGAGTCTGGTAGGACTTGCCAGATGACAAAGGTTTCAACCGATAAGTCGATCAGTGGAGGATCAAAGGTTCAGTCGACATGGAGAGTCAATGGAGAGATCAAAGAAGTTGTCCGATGAGGTAGTCAATGAAGGATCAAGGAGATCGTGAGGAGGACAAGGTTGATTGAGCAGAACTAAGCTAAGGTACATCAATGTATGACTAAGGCTTAAGTAGTACTCAAGATAGAGTTAAATTGGAGAAAGAAATGATAAGGATCACCTCATGGTGGAGATAAGAATGAATATGAGGTGACAGAGATAAGAAACATGAGGCAACGATAAGAACGGTGTGTGACGAACATGTTGTATGTTCTAGAACACTCTATAGAAAGAGAAAAGGAGTACCAGGTAATGCTGGTCTAAGTGTGACAAGAAAAGAATGAAGAAAAGAGGGAATTGTAACAGCCATGAAATTCATACCCCATCAGGGTTTGAACTTGGCCACCTGGCAACATTCCCTTGTTGACACACTCGGTGTGCCCTACCAGTGGACCATGTGTCCAACATAGGAGGGGGAAGTTTGGCAGGGGGAGTCCAGTTGGGATCATAGTTGTCAGAGGAGAGATCTTGGAGGTGGTGGATGAGAGGGGTAGGAAATCCGGTGGTAGCAGGAGTAGGAGAAGAGTTTCTGGTGGGAGAAGACATTTTAACGATGAGAGGGAGATGATGGGAGTTGGGAAGGGGGGAAGATGGAGGGGTGGAGCTTCTTATATTCATTCAAGAGTCGTTTCACATGTTTGAACTCCAATTCAGGTAACCAGGAGTCTTCTTCAGTGGAGTATCCCTTCCATCGGATCAAGAATTTTTGGTTGTTCAGGGATCCCTTGTGTCAGATGATCTTTTCCATCTTGTATTCTTCTTCTCCATTGATAAGGTCAGGAGATGGGGCAGGGAAGTTTGGTCTGTATATGACATTTTCACAATAGGGCGATAAGAGAGAAGCATGGAATGTAGGGTGGATCTTCCAGGTATGGGGAAGGCAGAGTTTATACATCAGAGGAGATAGGATGTGGGTGATGGTGAAGGGTCCTTCTTGTTTTGGGGCAAACTTTGGGTGGGAGATAAGATGTTTAAGGTTTTGGGCTTCAAGCCAAACTTTGTCACCTTTCTGGAAGGGGGTGAACTTCCCATGGAATCAAGATTTCATGACTTGTCTGGCAAGTTCATGAGTTACCAGGGCTTCATCTCTGGCTGTGGAGAGGAGTTTCAGTTGTTCTTCAACTGCTGGGAGATGGGATTCTGCAAGGATGGTGGAGAGAGGATGGGGTTCAAAGCCCATCATGAGAAAGAATGGGGATTTGCCAGTAATGGAATAAGGTCAGTGATTATGTGCAAATTCAGCATGAGATATCATTTCAGACCAAGTAAAAGGGGAGTTGCCACAGAAGATGTGGAGATAAGTTTTGACTTCTTGATTGACATATTCAGTTTCACCATCAGACTGAGGGTGATAAGCGGTGGAGAGGGAGAGGTCATATCCAAGGAGGCATCCAAGTTCTTTGGCAAATGTAGAGGTGAATTGGGGACCACAATCTGAGATGATCTTGTCATAGAGACCGAATCTGGTGTAGACCTTGTGGAAAAAGAGAGAGGCAATCCCTTCGGCAGAGACTGATTTCTTCATAGGGCAGAGAATCACCCCCTTAGTAAGTCCATGGTCAATCACGACCAAAAGACTATCAAAGTCATTGGAGGAGGGAAGGTCAGTGATTAGGTCGCAAGATATCTGTTGGAACGGTCAGGTGCAGGAGGAAGAGATAGGGGAGAGGGGAGGAACTGTGGGATGAGTGTTCACTTTGGCAGATTGGCAGGAGGCACAACCTTTGACGTATTTGCAAATAAAGTGAGTGAGGCCTGGCCACCAGGATTCAGAGGCAACAAGCTGACGAGTTTTGAGGTATCCAGGGTGGCCAGTGGAAGGGTGGTCGTGGTGTCACTGGATGATGGAGTGGCAGAGATCAGGAGGAACATAGACATGTCCTTGGAAGGTGAGGACACCAGCATTATACTGCCAATCAGAGAGGCGAGAGCGAAAGTGAGCAGGGACATCGCCAGTTGTGGCATGGAGTGCATCAAGCACAAGGGGATCAGAGGCAGAGGAGGAGGCCAATTTCTCCTGGAGGGAGGAGTCAATGAGATTGATGAAGAGGGAGTCAGGGAGTAGGGTGACATTGTCATTATCATCATCATGGGGGGGAAGGAGATTGGGGTGATGAGAGAGAGCATCAGGAGTGGCCAGGGAGAAACTAGGGACATGGGTGAGGTTGAGATCATAGTTGGAGATATTGAGTAGCCAGCAAGCCTGTCGTCAGTTGAGTTTTTGGGGTTGTTGGAAGTAGGTGAGGTTCTTATGGTCAGTAAAGACTTGGACAGGGAATGGGGAACCCAAGAGGTAGTGTCACCAAGTCTTGAGGCCTTGAATGACAACAAGAAGTTCTCAGTCATAGATGTCATAGTTTTGTTTAGCAGGGGAGAAAGTTTGGAAGAGATAAGAACAAGGATGCCAGTTGCCATTAGTGTCAGTTTGAAGGAGAACCCCTCCAGAGGCATATTTGGATGCATTGGTTGTGATAGCAAAGGGTTGAGAGGGGTTGGGGAGATGGAGGATCAGTTGGGAGAGAAAGAGTTTCTTTAACTTGTCGAACGCTTGTTGGCAAGGGGAGGACCAAGACCAGGGTTGGTTCTTCTTGGTGAGATCAAGGAGAGGTCGGGCAATGTTGGAGTAGTTGGGAATGAATCATTGGTAGAAGTTGTTGGCAAAGCCAAGGAAGGAGCAAACATCTTTAACTTTGGTGGGAGTAGGCCATTCTCGAATGCCATCAAGTTTGACAGGATCCATGGCTAGTTTGTCAGGGCGGATGATCATGCCAAGGTATTCAACTTCTGAGGTAGCAAAGTTGCATTTCTCAAGTTTGAGGTGCCCTTATGGTCTGCTTAAGCAACTTCTGATTCCAGAGCACCTATGGCACTCCATCTTGATGGACTTCATCAAACACCTCCATCCTTGTTGTCATTGATTGCCTCTCCAAGCAAGTGATTTTCATCCCCACCTATGATACCATCACCTCCCCTGACCTCGCAAAACTTTTTGTTGCACATGTTTTCTCCAAGCATGGAGTTCTGTCCTATGTCACTTCCAATCATGGATCTGAATTCATCTCCCACTTCTTCCACTCTCTTGGCAAGGCCTTTGGAATCAACCTCCACTTTACCTCCAGTTATCATCCAGAAGGTGATGGACAAACCAAGTGGACTAACCAAACTCTAGAGCAATACATTCAGATCTACTGCAACTACCAACAGGACAACTGGGCAGACTTGCTGCCTTTGGCAGAATTCGCTTCCAACAATGTGCTAAGTGCCACTACAGGTGTCTCCCCCTTCTTTGCAAACAAAGGTTACCATCTGGACATCTCCATCCAGTCTGACCTCATCCTCTCCTCAACTTGAGCTCAGGAGTATACCTCTGATCTCCACCAGCTCCATGAGTTCCTATGGTCCAAAATGGTGCTTGCCCAACAGCAATACCAAGGACCTGCCAACACTCAAAGATCACCTCCACCAGACCTGAAAGTCAGTGATGAAGTGTATATGAAAGCCAAGTACTTCTGGACTATACACCCCTCCCAGAAGTTCTCTGACAAGAATCTCAGTCCATTCAAGATCATCATGCATCCCAGATCCCACTCCTTCACCCACTGCCTTCCTGACTCCATGTGTTCCATGCACCTTGTATTCCACATCACACAGCTCAAGCCCTTCATCCCCAACTCCATCCCAAACTGCACTCAACCTCCACCTCTGCCTGTCGAGATAGGATGCAAACTCAAATATGAGATTGTGGAAATCCTAGACTCCAAGATCAACTGCCAGCAACATCACTGCCAGCTCTTGTACTTCATTAGATGGGCTGGATATGAGGGAACTGACAAAGAAACCTCCTGGCTCCTCATGACAGAGTTGGACAATGCCAGTGAGCTGATCAAAGCATACCACCTCCACTACCTTACAAAACCTGGACCTTACAGTCCAACTCCATAGATTTTCCATTTTCTTTTTCCTTTGATTCCATTCACCTCTGCTTTGCCCTTCTTTTCTTTCCTTCTTCTTCACCCACACCTGACTGACCTTCCCTCTCATCCACCTTCAAGGGTTCAGGCCCTAAGAGGGGGATACTATCATGTCCTGTGCCCTTTCAGAACCACTCATGCCCACATCCACCCTTATCTGCACCCTTCATCTGACTCTGGACTGTCTTGTCTGAAGTCCACTGCTTTTGGTCCACCTTCATGTGACAAGTCTGGACATCTGGTTCTCTTAAGGTCCTGTTTCTTTCTTTTGTTTGTTTCTTTTGTTCCCACATTCACTCATATTTCTTTTGTCTCTATTGTTCTCATCCATACCTCAAGATTGGTCAAGTTCCATTCTCCATTCCCATACCTTTCATCTTCCCTAAATATGTGCCACAAGTATGTATCTTTATGTACTCTGTATTGTCTGCTCTTCATTCTCCATTACATAGCTTTTGTGCTGATGTATTTAAGTTTGTACTTCACTGAGGGAAACCTCAATATCAACTAAGTTTCTCCACTCCACTCTTGCTCTCTGCCTGATCTTGCACTTCTCCTCTCTTTGTCTATCCACCACTCTGCCTCAGTAGCCTCATTGCTGCTATTGTATCTGTCTGTATTCCACCCCTCCAAAATATGAGGACAAGGGCAGTACAAGGGCACAGGCATCTCCTGAAGCTGCCATCCTCACCATCCAACCCTGACCTCTGCACCTTCATGCCCCCTATGTCCACATGTCCGCACCTCCAGAGTCTCAAAGAACTCAGACTTGACAGCAAGAGACTGATGTCACCAGCAAGGGAATGGAGACTAACCTCCATGATGGACCTGCAGGAGGGTGGCACCTCACAAGACAGGAAAGGCCCAAGTCCCACTTATGTAGTGTTGTGACATGTTACTCACCTCTTATTTCACAGAATGCCATCATAATCATTGAAACCCCTCCAATAAAGAAATTCAAGGGTGAGAAGTGTGTGGAGAACAGTGATAGTGTATGTCAACAGGTTTCAGGGATTACCTCCTCATTACCTGTGGTAAACTTGGAGGCTGCCAACATCAAACTGGTGATGATAACCATGAAGCCATATAAGAACTCAAGGGGCAGAGTTAGAAAGGGCAGCCTCCTGGCACTCTTTCAGAATGATTCCAACAACCAGTGGACTATGAAGGTCCTTCCAAGCATCATCTTGTGGTATGGGGATCAACAAAATGTATGGCATATCAAGGAATTGGCACTGGAGCAAGTTCTCACAGCCATCATTCATGTCATTTACCCAATGTTTGATGACATGATGTCACATCCCATGTCATCAGTCTCACTCCACACACCCCTATCTGACTTCTCTGCCCCTCCAACCCAACTCCTGTCAGTACTCTGCCCCTTTCGTCTACCCTTGCACAATATCTCTGCTCCTCCCTGATGTCTCTATCCTTCCTGATGTCTCTGCCTTCCCTGACAGGTCTTGGACCCTCCTGTATGTAGTTTGCCATCTCCATCCCTGTCGTTGTGCTCTGCTATCCCTGATGTAGCACTCCATTGTCCCTTGACACCACCAGTATGTAGAATTACATACTCCACTACTCCACCCTCCATCATCCCTTAGTACAGCCTCTGATTTCCATGTATTTAGTTCTGTTCCCACTGAGGCTTATCCTTAGTTTGTAAATTGACTTTGTCACCCCCAGTCTCCACTCTCATCCTCTCATCCTCTTCCCCTCTGCCTCGGTAGTCTACAACTATTGTTGTACCACATCTGACCCTGACCTCTGAAATCCAAGGACTGGACAGTGCAATGGCATAGGCAATCCCTGAAGCCAAGTCCTCTCCATAAGACTCTGACCTTGCCTTCGATCTCTGACCTCCACATTCTGCCCAGGTCTGCTCTGTCATCTGCTTGTCTGGAGACCAGAGGAACTGGACTTGACATGTGAATGAAATATAACATGGTGGTCACCTTTATGATCTAGTATGTATAAATGCCATCATGATTAGATGATAACTGACCTCATGTGATTCATCCTACCAATGTGGTACAGGTGACTCAGTGCCTTAGTCAGTGGCGTCATGTCATTGGAAATGCCACAGGGCATGTCATACTCAAGCATCTTGTCAGACTTATGACAACTCCTGGTTGTGAGGAGCTGACTAAAGAGGCTTTTGTGACAGCATTATTGGCTGACCATGCATTTGCATATGAAGACTTTGATCACACTGACCACTTGAGAGCATTTCATTCCCCCTTATTCTCTCCCTTCTCAGAACAACCCACCTGTGAGATACTGCTGGGTGGGTGGAGGTTCCTGGACTAGATCTCTTGGCAAAATGTGATCATGGGATCAAAGGGGTTTTGGCACTCTGCACAGCAGTGATAAGTATTAATCAAACTTAATTTGTTGACCACATGAATACCATAGCCAATGTGCTGACATGTCAACAGTTGGAATGTGCCCTAAAGCTTGCAGAAGAAGGACACCTCAAAGTTGTCATTGACCAGGACTCTGAGGAGCAAATGATGCAAGAAACTGTTGGCATATGTGCAACTCATAGCATTCAGATAAACAGCAGGCAGCCTCAGACTTGCAATGCATTCATGGGAAAGCTGAGTACCAAGGGAAGTGCCTTCTTTCACCAGAACTGGGGTGGCCAGACCATGTCATACTACACATTGATTGCATCTTGCAACAATGAGATATTGAACAATATCATTGCTGGAGCTTTGGTGTACCTTGCCATTGACCATAACGATGAAGTCCATCTTGCCTCAATTGTCACACCAGATGTGCACAATCCTAGGGCCCTCATATATACATACTCCAAGTAGCTTGCCCTGAAATTGAGGTTGGAATATTTTAACCTAGGATGTGTGTTTCCCTAGTGTTTCAGTCAAGAATTCCCCACCATCCACTATGATCACTCAACATTTATTTTGCTTCTTATCTGCTAATTATCATCACTACATTTTCATTTTCATTGCTTGTGTTCACACTGTCAAGTCCAGTTCTTCCACATCTCCAGAGGTTGGAGTGGAGTGGACGAGATGGGGGCAGGGTTTGGAGGTCAGATGGAAGTGGAGTTGTACAGAGAGGATGTTGGCTTCAGGGGTTGCCTGCACCCTTGCACTGTCCATGCCCTTGGATTTTGGAGGACAGAGTTGGATGGGGGTTCAATGATAGTGGACACTACCAAGGCAGAGAGAGGATGAGAGGATGAGGGATGGAGACAGGAAGTAACTTAGGTGATTTATGAACTGAGGCTAATCCTCAGTGAAGTACAGACTTTAAATACAGGAGAGCAAGGGCTATGTACCAGAGAACAGAGAGCAGAACCTACAGATTACATAAAGGTACATACTAGTGGCACAGACTCAGGGAAAATGAAAGGTACAGGAGATGGAGAAGACAATAGAAACAAAAAACTTAAGTATTAATGCAGAAACAAAAGGAAGAACAATAGAGAATGGAAACTGAAAGGAACCAGATGACCAAAGATCTCTGGACTTGTCACATGAGGGTGGACCAAGCACAGCAGACTTCAGACAGGAGAATCTGGAGTTGGGCAAGGAGTGCAGATGAGGGTGGATAGGAGCTCAAATGGTACCAGAAAGGCATGGGACATGACAGTATCCCCCTCTTAGGGCCTGAACCCTTGAAGGTGGATGAGAGCAGTGGTTATGTGGTCATGAGAAGTTGCAGCTGAGTTTTGATGTGACCAGAGTTCAAACTGCCTATAAAGGAAGGTGGAGTTAAATATAGCTTCTTCTTCTCAACCAAATCATGTCTGGCGACAACAACAGTAGCAACACCAACAAGTGGTGTGATGTGCCAGATCTTGAGCTTGAGGTCTGGTCAGATGATGACAAGATGATGAAGGTCGAGAAGACCAAGGAGGCAGAGAGGAGAAAGGAGGTGCACAAGTGGCAGGTGCACAAGAAGTGCAAACAGATGTGTGTGGCACAGGTGGAGGTGCATGGTGTGCAGTGTGGATGAATTGAGCTGATGGAAATCCAACAGTGAGTAAGGCATGGAGCAGAGAAGCGTGCAGCTCAAGAGAAGATGAAGTGCAAGGTGCAAGAAAGGACACAGCGTGAGGAATGGGAATGCCATGAACGTGAGCAGAGGTTGCATGACTTTGAGGAATGGAGAGTGTGTGCAGAAAAGGTGGCTTGGAAGTGTGCTGTGGTGGAAGAAGCGCAGGTGAGTTGTCTGGCACCATGCAAACAGTGCAAGTGCAACCCAAAGGCATGCATCCCACAAACTGGACAAAGGGTAACCATGTGCAAGCCCTGCAGGAAGAAATGCCAGGGCTGCAGCTGGTCGATGGTCTGGGACTTGTCAACCAAGGAGGTCAAATGGAGGCTGAAGTTGATGAAGAGGAAGAGTTTGCTGGAGGACGAGTGGAGGGTGAAACAAGCATGGATGATGATGGAGGAGGAGAATGAAGAGAAGGAGGATGAAGAGGAGGAGGAGGAGGATGTGGATGTGGATGACAAGGGCACCCAAGAGGTGTGCCCCTTCAGCTTGATGGAGTGTGCCTCCCACCACTGGGACATGCTTGGCATGTTGACTGAGGTGGTGGCAGCATGGATGAAGGAGCTGTGCTGCTTGCAGAAGTCAAGTGAGTGGTCCAAGGAGGTGCAGGGGTGGCTGGTGCCAGCAGTGGAGTGACTGTGCACAGTGCAGGAGCAACTTGTGACAATTGAGGAAAGGAGGGTGAGTCGAGAGTATTAATGGGATAAGGAGTTTGTGGAGGGGAGTTCGAAGGACAGGGAGAAGAAGGAAAAGAAGGCAGAGGTGACAGAGGTGATGGAGGATGTGGAGATGATGGAGGGAGAGAAAGGAAAGAAACTGGAACTGGATGAAAAAGAAAAGGAACCAGAACCAGAGGAAACAGGGAAAGGCAAAGGGAAGGAGAAGGAGACAGAGAAGGAAATGGAGGAAGCAGGGGTTGGAAAAGGGTTGGTGGAGGAGTGGAACTTGCCACCTCTGTCACAGACACAAGAGTAGTCATACATAATGTTTTTTGCAAATGTAAATGTATGTGAATGAAAAAAGTGGAGTGAAAGGAAAACAGATGCAAAAAGAGGTGGAGGACAAAACAAGGGCATGGAGATCAGAGAAGAGGAAACAGAGAAAGGAGGACAGCAAAGAGGAATGAATTATGGAGGTGGAACAGTAAGGGTAAGTATGAAGGTGTAGCCAGGAGAAAGAGTGTGCTTGATGCAGTTCATGCATAGAGTGCCAGGGGCGCTCCAGGACCAGAGGTTGGCAGAGCATGTGGAGATGGAAATGATTGACATCAAGGCAGAGAATCTGCAAGGAGTTGACTGGCCAACAGAATCGGAAGGGTCGAAGTGGTACTGCTGGGGTACTGGACTGGAGGGGTGATTGGACAGGATGTGTGGAGGTGGGAAGGTGAGGTAGACAGAGGGAGGACACAAGCTGTTAAGGGTGAAAAACAGGCTAGAAAAGAGAGCAGGTTGGCACGAGCATAGTCCCTATCCTCCTCTTTGGGCAGATGTCCCAGTGTCGAGAGAGGGTATCAGATTGCATTGTCAAGTCCAGGTTCTCCGATCTCTGGAGGTGTGGACATGGTGGAGGTAGTACATGTGGAGGTGCAGAGGTCAGGGTCAGATGGTGAGGATGGCAGCTTCAGGAAATGCCTGTGCCCTTGTACTGCCCTTGTCCTCATATTTCAGAGGGGCAGAGTACAGACAAATTACAGTACAATGGCAGCAACAAGGCTACCAAGGCAGAGTATGAGTAGAGGAGGAAGCAGGAGGGCAGAATCAGACAGAGACAACAAATGAAGTGGAGAGACTTAATTGATATTCAAACTGAGGTTTCCCTCAGTGAAGTACAGACTTAAATACATGAGTGCAAAAGCTATGTAACAGAGAACTGAGAGCAGACAATACAGAGTACATAAAAGTACATACTAGTGGTGCATACTCAGGGTAGACAAAAGGTATGAGGAATGGAAAAAAGGAACTACACTGATTGCAAGGTACAGACAAGGACAATAGAGACAAAAGGATTGAGAGTCAATACAGAAACAAAAGAAAAGAACAATAGGGAGAATAGGGCCTTAAGGGAACTGGATGTCCAGAGGTGTCTGTACTTGTTGCACAAGGGCAGACCAGGAGTAGCAGACATTGGACAAGTGAGTCTGGAGTCAAATAAGGGGTGCAGATAAGGGCAGATGAAGGTGGAAGGGCATGGGATGTGACAAATAGTTGTAGTAGTTAATGTAATGTTAAGATAAGATAAAAACAATACAACATGATATAAGAGGTTATCAATAAGTTCATATAATCTAGCATATTCTATTTTGATTTATTTGCACATATTTGAAAGTCTAGGTGGATTGAGATTAAGCTTACATAGAGTCTGTGCAGTCTATGCAGCCAACATAGGAGTCTGTGGAAGTCTTTATTACTAGGTACCTTGCTGTAGAGTCTGTGAGCCTATGCAAGGCTGTACAGCCTTGTATAGCCAAAGGTTGGTTTGCTGATGTAGTGCATGTGTGCAGATGCAGTAGATGGAGAGAGCAGTACACACCACAACTACCACACATGTGCAGATGCAGCAGGAACATCCACTTGAGAAAACTTGAATAATGAGAGACTCACCAGAGTCCTCATCCATGACATCCTCAAGGTCAGTTGGTGGCATGGCTTGTTGTGCCTGCATGGCATTGGAAGTTGAGGTGGGTGATGCATGTACCAAGGGGGCCTTGGTGGAGTCATCTGTTATGGCAGGAATACTCAGGTTGTCTGTTATGCAGGGCATACCTTGAATGGATCAAGACTAGAGATTGGAGCAAGTCTGGCAAGCAGGATACTCACAAAAAGGTACAACTCAGCCCAAAGGACACAAAGACTAAGACTATAGCTATATGGTCAGAGACTGGACTAAAGCTGAGATGACTAAGAGGACTAAGGGTCTGAGGGGACTCAAGAGTATGCTAGATTGCACAGATTGAGAATAAGATACAAAGCCCAGAACTACAGGTTTATATATGTGAGGATGAGTAATCATGGAAGGGGAAAGAACAATGTAGAACAAGGGATGTGTTAGCATCCAGTAAGCACAAATGAATAAGAAGGACACATAAGCATTGAAGGTTACAGAATGTCATAGAACAAAGGATGCATCAGCATCAAGTAAGCAGGAATGAGTAAGAAGAAAAGAATACCAGACACACTTATGATCAAGAAGAAGAGGAAAAGGGGTGCATAGATAATGAGGAAGAAGACCATAACATTGTCCATTTTGCAGTTTGTGATGAGCATTGTGTCTTTGGTCAGCTTGGGAGCACTCAAAGTGTTGCATCTAGCATGATCAGGACATGCAGCTCAGCTTTGCATCATTCCAATCAGCCACAGGCAGGAGGATGTAGCAAATGAGTCCACTGTGGGGCACATGAGTCATGCTTGAGGGACACAAGGAGAACATGCTGGGGCACTTATTTACACACAGACCACTGAGAAGTGTGAGAGGGTTCATACATGCCAATGTCAACCTGGGAGAGGCATTGAATTGCTCTGTCTCCTGTGAGGGGAAGATATGCAAGAACTTCTTGGAGGAGTTGTTGCTGCCATCGTCTGTGTTCACCTCATCATCTGGCTGCTCATTGTTGGTGCCAGCGAGGAATTTGTATGGCAGGACATCTTTAGTTGGGATGTTGTCCATGTCAACATCCATGTGGTATGTGAGCACCCTCTCATGGTGCTTGTACATGCTGGCAACAAGGAACTGCATGCACCAAGAGAGCAAGCTTAGTCCCAGACAAAAGAGAAAAGATTGAGCACATATGTCAAAGAGCTTCTCAGCTGTCACACAGATGTTCTGGTGGAGTGGTTGCCCTTTCCTGCTGGAAGTGGCATGGATCTCCTTGTGCTCAAGGACAAGCCACCCACCCAGGAACTGGTGGATGCTTTTCATGATCTTCATGATCACATCAAAGTCCCATTGCTGGGCAACATTCTGGATGCTCTGGATATTCTCCTTATCGATGTTGAACACAACTGCAATGTAGTCCTTCTCATCATACTCAATCCAGTCTGGCCAGGTGATCTGTTGGACCTTGGTGCCATTGGACATCATGAGGGGCATCCCTTCCCTTTGAGCATGGCACTCAACAGGATTTCCTCAATGTAGTGGTGCATCCAGGCAGCCATGCTCCCTTGCTGCTGGAACATTGTGAACTGGTAGTGGTAGATTGCAGAGTATTTGATGATTACAAACATGATTGTCTCCTTGCATGTGGGACTTGCTTGGGTTGCACATCTTGACAGCACAGTGTGGAAGTTCAGGAGTGGGATTGTCTATGCAAAGTCCTTCAAGATCTTGACAATCTTGAACTTGTGAAACCATGGCTGCAGAAAGCCTGTCATGTGTGGCATGCTGCCACAGTGCTTGATTATATTCTTGATCACCTCAATGATGATGAGCACCTTGAGGTGCATGAGCTTGCATTGATATATGTCTGTCAGTCCAGCAGTGGGCCATATCATTAGGCCATATGTCCAGCAACAGAGACAAGGTGTGAGCGAGAGCAGCATGAAACAGATTGTGATCCAGATGAACCTTCAGCAGTGTATTTGACATGCACATCAGCTGCTATGCAAGATCCTTCCAGAATGAGATGCACATGAACAGAAGGTACTGCAGCTCACTTGATGTCCCATTGTGCATGTCCAGCACAAGCTTTGCCTTTGACACACAGTCCCACCATGCCACCTTCACCTCCCCACTTACCTCCTCCTTCCCCAGGTCACTCCCCCACATGCTCACCTTCATTGTCAGCTGGGTGTCAATGTCTCTCATATACTTGTGGTAGGCATCCACCCACATTGTGTGCAACATCCCAAGATATTTCCATGTCTCTCTGTGTCTGAAATGCTGCTTGCAGGTACTGTCCAGGATCATTCACACCTTGTCATTGATCACCTTTGTCATGGGTGTCATATTGAGCAGCCACCCCATGTGCTTGCACAGGTATGTCCATGCCTCCTTCTTCTGCTCCTTGTTTGATGAGGAGTTGTGGTATGCACACATCTGCTCCACCACCTTCTTTGTGTCCCATGTGATCATGTTGAAGCACATCCACAGGCACTCCTCTAGAAATATGATGCATGATGCAAATACCTGCAATACTGTGTCAATGTGAGAAATGACAATGGAAATGACAGCAGCTGCACTCACCCTGCTGGCCAGAGAAAGCAGATCTTTCATAAGTGTCAAGATCTTGAATACTTCTGAGTGTGTATAAAGGTGGAAAGAGCTATCAACGATTCTCTCCAGCAGTAGGAAGACATAGTCTTGTGAGAGAAGCTGCACAATCTTGTGTGTGGGGCTGCTAGCCCAGATGTTGACATCCATGTCATATTCATGCCATTTCTGCCCCTTTACCTGCATCATCTTGAATGACTGGATCACCCCCTCCTCTGTGCTCTCTGTGTATGTGTATGTCCACTGGTTCTCTGACAGGTGCAGACCAGTTGCATTGTTGACCTTGGCTGCAATTGAAATTGATGCTGTCATTGTGATCAGCATGGTCTGTTTGAAAACATGTGGTTTGGACTTAATTCATTATAGACTGCAACAACCCACATGCTGCCCATGTTGACAAGGTCTGAAAGGTAATTCATGTTTGTCTGTGCATCCTTCATCTTTTCATGTGTCACATCATCCTCCATGTTCTTCATGCATGTGTTTAGCTCTTTCAGTGTGTGCTTTGCTGACATCACCTGTGCCTTCTTCATGCATAGCCATTCCTTCAGTGCTGCCTGGTGGTGATGCCTTCCTGTGGTGACAATCTTCAGGCTGTACTTGCCATCCTTGCATGTCTCAATGTCAAATGTGTTGTCATTGGCCATCTTGAGCACAGGCAGGTGTGATCTGTCCCTCTGTGTGGCCCAAGCATGCTGAATGGCACCATGGACTTTGTGTTTAGCATCTCCAGATTGATGATGAGGTTGATGATATTGCCAAATGCATACCAGTTGAGCCCATTGTGCATGAAGGAGTTGAGCAACAGCATCTTCTTGTGGTTGTTCAGTTCACACATGTTGTACCTGCCAAACACCACTTCCTGCTTGAGGATATCCATGTGTGTGAGCCCAAGCAGCACTTGCTCAGCCACATCAGCTAGCACATGGAATGTGTCAAGTTTCTTGTCGACCACCCCTCACCCTCCTTCTTATTGGGATGCACCCTCCACCACCTTGTCCTTGCCCTTGCCCTTGCCCTTCATGCCAGCACCATCTTTCTCCTTTCCTTTAGAGCTTTTTGACCATCTTGAATTCATTGTGTTGTCTGTATGAATGTGTGAGCATGTGAGCATGTGAGCACAATGAGCAGTTGTGTATTGAAAAATGAACAATAAGTGGTCACCTGACCTTCATGCCCATGTTCCCACTCCACCAGCACATCAAGCAATGTGTGTTATATGACAAGGCCAGCTATCGGTGCATTCTGTGCAGTTGCCATACAAAACCTGCACAATGCAGCATCCACACATGTTGCACAGTTGCTGCACATTACACTCTTGAAGTTGAGCTTGCCACATCAGCAAATTCTGTGTTAGTGCTGCAGTCTGTTATGTGAGATGATACCACTGTCACAGCAAGATCTGCAATGTGCTGTATCTACAGAAGTGGCATTGTTGCTGTAGATATGCACTAAGCAATTGATTATGCTGCATTGTTGCTGAAATTGAACTATCCTGAATTGTCAAGCACAAGAAATGCTCTCCAAACAATCACACACACATTGCTACAATTGTCAGTTGCATCCCGCTGCATCTGCTTGAGTCTCAATTTGCAGCAGATGTTACCCTTTGTATCCTGCCACAATAGCAAAACATTTGCTGTTGTGGCAAATGTCATCCTTTGCATTATGCCACAACATTGAGATTTCTGTGATTGCAGCAGATCTCATCTTTGATGTCCCTTCCAAACTGTGGGATTTTATGTGATTGCAAAACATGGTGCCATGTTTTGCATCCAGCTGCAACTGCAAGATCATGGTGATTGCAGCAGGTACTGTATAATACTATATGTCCTCCACAATCTCTACATCACTACTGTTCCACATCACTGCCTGTGGATACTCTCCAAAGCCACTACCCCTTCCTTGTCCACCAGCATGTGCCTCCTCCACAATCTCTATGTCACTACTGTCCCACATCACCACCTGTGCATAGTCTTCCAAGCCACTCCCCCTTCCTTGTCCACCAGCTTGTGCCTCTTCCACAATCTCTACATCACTACTCTCCAACATCACTGCCAGCAGATACTTATCCACACTGCTTCCCCTTCCTCATCCCCCTGCCCATGGCAGTCCAGCTAGGATCTCCACATCTGGGTCAAATGCATATTCAAACAGAGATTACTGCCATAGTCTCCCACTCAGTCACTCCAACTGCCTCCCCTCTTCACACCTCCTTGCAATAGGTGGTGACATCTCCAGTGCCTGTGCTGCACCCTCCTCCCCCATCAGCTGAAGCATGCACAGGTTCGATATCACATCTGCACTCTTCTGCTCCAACCAATATCAATGGAATTGTTCCATTGCCTTCTCACTCACTCTGTGTCCTCCCATGTAAGACATCATCAAAATCAACACTCCTGCTCTCTCACCTTAGCCCACAATCCTCTCATGCTCTATGTCCCCATCCTTCCTCCACCTCCTGTATGACACCTGCACATTCACTTGGCATTCCAACCTGGGAGGCATCTTGCTTGCTATCTTGTCCACATGTCTTCTCCCTTGCTCATACAGACCACAGACACCTGCTTCATTACTCCATCCATCTTGAATGGCATGTTCTGCTCACTCTGCCACATAAGTGGCTCCAGTGTGCTCATATCCACATGGCACCCAGGACATTTGAATCCAGCTTCTGCTTTCTACTCCACCAATGTACACCAGGTCTGAGTTAAACAGATTCCACAGAAGGTGTGCCTGCATGCCACATTTATCCATGTCACATTCAGCCTGTTGATATGTCTGTCATCCATTCATCCATCACTCATCATCAGTTACTCACAGCTTTCTCATACATCTAGGCCACTGTCAGTCATCAATCCCCTGTGCCCTCCATGTCCACTTACATGTTGCATGTAAAGAAATTTGCCACCACATCATCCATCCCAGTCAGCTCCTCCAGTGTCCACAACACCTCCTTCATCTGATCAGCATCCTCCATAAACTCACCTAGTATTGTGCTCTCTGTTTCTTTTCCCTTCCCCTTCTCCTTTCACATATGCTCTGGTTCCATCTCCCTCTCCTCCATCATCATCCTCAACCTTTCTTCCTGCATTCCACATACTTCTTTCATCTGCTCCAGCTCTCTCTCCTTCTCTTCCAATGCCCTCTCCAACTCACCCACACATCTCATCATAACACCTACCTCTCCTTCCACCTTTCTTCCTCCCTTCCCCTCATCCACATCCATCTCATCATCCCTTGATCACTCTTGATCACTCCCCTTGTGTTCTTTTGTCTCTGATGCTACAGTATCACAGATAATCATGATCAAGTAGATATACTATAGTATGTATCCCAGTGCTACAATTCTTGTGTATTCATGATTGCAGTGCATGTCATCATTAGCAACAACTTTGCTGCAATTTCCACATTGTCATGATTGCAGCAGTGAGCACCCACTTGCTGCAACTCCAACATTGTCATGATTGTGGCAATGAGCACCCACTTGCTGCAACTTCAACATCATCATGATTGTGGTGATGAGCACCCACTTGCTGCAACTCCAACATCATCACGATTGGAGTGATGAGCACCCACTTGCTGCAACTTTAACATCATCATGATTGTGGTGATTCTCATTTTTAAGTGGCCATGCACTCCATCACCACATTTCCACCTTATCCATAGTTGTGGCACTTGCATCTCTGTGGATTACATAATCATAATTTCCTTTTTTGGTACATGAACCCTCCCAAACCTGAACCTATTTACAAAAACAAGGCAACATCCATATGCCATGTATTCAATCTTTGCATGTCCAATCCATGATGACTGATGTAAATAAAAAGAAAAAAGACAATGTTGATCAGAAATGAGACCAGATACAAGCCACCAGTCAGCTTTGCTTTGTTACTGTATTTGACTTCCAACTACTTCTGTGATGATTTGGTGTGGCCAAATAGAGCAAATTACAAAGCAGTTTTCTGATGTGTGCAGTGTAAAGATGTACCTTTGCATAGGAATGCTGGCAACATGGTAGGGGATACAATGGGCTCATCCCTAAATGGGTCCTGGAAGGTGGAGGAATGGGAGAGGCAAAGGAAACAGGTGTCCCAGCAATGAAAATGGTGGTACAGATGTGTTTCCAGACATTCTGCTCACAAGTGGACTAGACAGATAACATGATAAGGCTGAAATGATGAAGTCAAAGGTGGCAATGGTGATATATAGTATGTAAATATGAGATACAAGTCAAACATCATAGCTGGAGGGTTTTTGTGTGATGTGATCTGGTTTTAAAAGCTTTTTTTCTTGAAACACTAACTAGAATCCTATATAGAAGGTTTGCAGAATTTTGCATCAGTTGTTTCATGTGTTCTACCATCAGAGTATACTATACCACTTTATGTACATACACATACCATTGTGCAGGTGTGAGACCACAAAGGTTCACAATGGTTTGCATTAGCTTTTGCAATGTACCATCCATTGGGCAGCTTCATAGGGCACCAAAGTGTGATACCATGAAGGTTACCTTGCTTGACAAGGTTTCTCTACCCTCATAATTGGCATGGGAACCAACTCACCACTAAAAAACCTTCCTTTTTTGAAAGCATAAACCCTTTTTTGTACATGCTTATCAATCAATTACCCATTATATCTACCCAGACCCACCTGTACCACCATATGCATGGGATAACTCACCAGCCATTGCCACATCACCACTTCAGGCAGTTCACTGTGGGTAACTCACCAGCAAATTGCCACTGCCTGCCGGTTTTCATGCAATGCAATGTGCAGTCCAGGCATCCAGGCAATGGAACTACTATAATAATAATCACAACTCAGTAGATAGGTATATAGATAGGTATCCAACCATTCAATCAATTACTTTCCCATCCTTTGCCACTAGGCAATGGCATGGATATGGGTAACCCATGTGGGTATTGGTACCCTTACCCACACAGGTATGGGTGTGGGTCACATTTTTGTGACCTGTGACCATATCTGCATCTGTACCACCAATACCTGCCATACCCACCATACCCATCACTTTATTACTGTAGTGAGTGGATCGCACACTCGCTCATGCACTCAACCCTTCCCACTCGTTTGAATCCGTTCATGCCACACAGTGAGCAAGGGCAATCGACCACTTGCTTGCTCAACCCCCTCACTCATTCAGTCCATTTGGACCACCCAGTGGGCAAGTGCGATTGTGCACTCACTTGCTCACTCAACTCCTTCCCACCTGTTCTGCCCATTCACACCACATAGGACACTCACATGTGCCTTTTCGTTCAACCTTGTTTGACCTGTCCCCATGGACCCCACCACACAGCAAGCAGGTGCACATGCCCAATCCCATCTCACTCCCACCCCTCATCTTGCATGATGACAATGACAACAATGGTGCAGTGACCATGAAACCATGGTTGTCACATTGTCATTACTGTTGTCATTTTTGCCCTTGTGCTTGGCTGTCGTCAGGTGCATTCGACCACCTTGCAGCACCTACCACTGTCTCACCCCTCTCACCCACACCCCTTGTCTCACACAACAACAACAACAACAACAACAATGGTGCAATGACTGTGAAACTATGGTCATCATGTTGTTGTTATTGTCGTCATTTTTGCTGCTCATTCAACAACCTTGCCACCTACCGCTATCTCACTATCATGCCAGTCTTGCCCACACCCCTCGTCTCACATGACAATGACAACAACAGCGTGCCACCACCACCCATTCAGCCACCCTCATGTGTGGACAAGTAAGAACATGCATGCAAGCAGACTTGATCTGCATATGTGCACATTCTCACTTGCCCACCCCTTGTTCACCATCCTGCCTTTCTTGTTCCTGCCTGGATGCCATGACCACCACCCAGTTGGCCACTCTCATGCATGGACAAGCAAGAACATGCATGCATGCAGAGATGATCTCTGTATGCACACATTCTTGCTTGCCCATCCTTCATTCACCATCCCCACCTTTCTCATTCCCACTCAGATACCACCACCACCACTCATTTAGCCACCCCCATGTGTGGGCAAATGAGAACATGCATGCATGTGGACTTGATCTGTGTACGTGCACATTCTTGCTTGCCTGCTCTTCGTTCATCATCCCCACCCCCCTCATTCCCACTTGGATACCACCACCACCACCATCCATCTGCATTCGCCAAGCTATGCACACAAGAAGTACACGTGTGTATGCAGACATTATGGTCTGTGTATACATGCATACTTGCTTGCTTGCCCTACTTGATACAGACTGCAACCCGTGGGTATTCCTGACATGGGTATGGGTATGGGTACTGAACCTGTTGACCTGCACACTTACCTGTACCCACAAGCATGGATATGAACCCATCACGGGTGTGGGTGCAGGTGTGGGTGCAGGTACAACTGCTGACACCTGGGGGTATACCTGTGCCATTGCCTAATTGGCAGCTGCAGACATGGACAGGTACCTGTAACTTGTAAGTTTGGTTGGAGGTTGCATGATGCTTCCCCAAACAATGGCTGCTTTGACCAGTCAACTTGCAAAGGTGAAGCAGTCCCATCCAAGTCCCACACCAGTGAAGGCTTCTTCCCAGTTACTCAGTATGACTTGCAGCAGCTTGTCCAAACCTCAAACTCAGCCATGGCACTATTTGGCAGGTGACACCAATGTGATGACTCTGCATGACTACCGCATTTCAACTATCTCCCTCATTTCAGCCTCAATTACACTCGTTCAAGCTCATAGAACCCCAATACACTAGTGAATATTATGTAGATATGTAGATAATGAAAAATATGTGTAGAATTGTGTGTTTCAAGAAGGTGCCAAACTTGTGGGGAGTGACAAAGTTACCCGACATGATAGTATGGTTGTTGCTAAGCTTTTCGAGCATGTAAATACATAATATATAACCAAGCAGTCAAGCAAGGTTTTTGCCAATGGGAGTCGGCACTTCCAAGTTCATCAAAGTTTGCAAAAGTTTGCAAAAGTTCACACTAAGCATTTTGGATGGTCAACTACCATACACTACTCTGCTACCCTGTATTGTTGAGAATGTAGTATGATCCCTAATCATTCTACTGATGACATACAATGATTAGCTAAACTAATCACTTGACTGTATCACATGTCAGAGAAGTGATCTAGACCATTGGGTCAAACAGGAATGGGTGAAACCAGAACTGTTTATTATACAGTATCATAAATTGTACTATCATACAATCTTATATAATAAATCACTTTATTGTATGACTTACATTTAGCACTAATCATATGAATAGAGAGCTATTTGCTATTGGCTAGAATACTCTAGAATAGTACAAATAGATACATACATACTCATGTATATAAAGACTGCAATACAGTCTAAGCTCCACATTCCTTCTTACTGTTACAGTTTTC
>JBBPMP010000195.1:0-38499 GCA_038090395.1 Boletales sp. KT-2023a | reverse complement strand
TCAACGAAATTTGTTACATTACCAAATGAGATGCGACTTACCTGGCGGGCATCTGCAAACCGTTGGAAATGAACGCTTAAAACGAGCTAACGTTCCGTTACGTTCACGATAGCGAAGGCATCTGATTGGCTAACTGCCCAAAATCAACTCAGTCACCTAGTAGGTTTGTCAGCACATTTTTCAGACTAACCAAACGGGGCACCATTTTGGTGTTAAACGGTGCGCTTAATCCGCTGATGTCGTAGTAAGTACGCGGTTCAGTGTTCTCGATCAGTGTCCTGCGTGCCAGCGAAAGACGAAGGCTCAAAAGTGGTTGTTCCCACTTAACGTTTTTGCAGCATTTCCTGCTAAATTGTGTTACTGCGTCACGTTCCGTCCGGGAGAGGTATTTAGATGGTTTTCATGATGATCCGAGATTCGTGGCGGGTCCGCACAAGGTGGTGATTTAACGAGCTGAACCTCCAAACGAATTGTCTATTTGCTGCACCGTCCCACGGAATGAATGTAGGTGATAAGTTACGGTGGTTTGGCGGAAAGCAAATTAGTGGCGGTCATCATGGTATGACATCCGCGCGCATCCCATAACCATCTTCGTGTCATGGCACACAACGCTTTTTGAAGTAATAAGTACATGTGTATTGATTTCCGCATCATCACGTCTCGTCTTCATCCATACCTTCTGTCAAGTCGCCGCTCTCCGTTCCGCCATATCCGTCCGCAATATCCCACAAGACGCTGATCAATTCCTTCACCTCGTCAGCCTCTAATCCCGTCGCCAACAGTGCGCCATCCCGTCGCCTTGCTGCGCTCTCCACGAAATGTGCGTAAGTGGATATATGGCCTCCCATCGATGGAGATGTCGTTAACGAGGATATCAACTTCGTTGCTTTGGGTCGAGCATCTGGAAAAATCGGAGGGAAAGAAGTGGGGATTGGATAGCTAGGTAAATGGTGCCTTTCCAGCGCACCACGATGACTCAAATCATGCGCCACACGAACAACAAAATGCGTACCACGCGAAAAGTGGCTTCTCCAGCTCATGTACTGTGGCCCACGTATTATAAAGTGCTACCTCGTCCGAAGAGAAGCCACGAGATACATCCCGTCGTGCAAAGGGGACTCGTTCCTGATGGCAAGCTCAAAATTAGAGAAAATGTCATCGCTTGGTTACTCACGTCAGAGCCAAAGGATAGACTTGGAATATCTTCCGGAATCCCAGTAGACCAGCTTGATGGACACAATCCGCCACGAAGTACGGCCAACGGAGATGACTTTCTCCAGTTCATGTGAGCAACCATTGTTTGGAGATTATCCGAGCCGCCTTTCAGCCTAATGCAGAAGTGATCAATTGATAAGGCCAGAAGATACAGGTCAGCATTACCTCAAAGGAAGTGTTGCGGTCTCAATGTGAGCCGACAGGATTGCGGAAGATTGATAAAGAGATTTATCCTATTATGCTTAGTCTGAGAAGGAATAAAATAGTGGGAACGAACATCGATCTGATGCCCAAGAAGCCAACAGTTCTGCGCCCAGCGAGAAGGAGATAGAATTGGGACGCTCAGATCGCAGAATTCTGTGAGACTTCGTAATGAAAGGGTGTCGTTGAGAATTCGCTTTATTTGGGACGACTGCGGCCAGAGAATTTGTTTGGGTGCATCGGGTCAGTTGAATATGACAGCTCACATCGCCAAGGTTGGCATCCAGGGGGCTGATGCTAGAAAGACACGCAAACGTCACTATTGCGGCCTTTGGATGTTCTTCGCGGAAGGTAGACAAAAAGGTGTTTATAAATCCACCGAAGATCGTTGTGTCTTGGATCATTTGTAGCCCCTGTGTAATGGTCTTGCCGCTCAAACAAGGTTCCTCGCGCGAACCGGTTGCATTCACCTGGAAGTTGTTGCAATCCTCTACTAGACGACGGAGGGCTCCATCCATCAGTTCAACATTCTAATCGACCCCTGAGCAGGTCGACAGGAATGCAGAAAAGGGCGTACAACGTCATACCGTAAAAATGCCTCGCAGCTAGCATTCCAGTCGCCTTCAGCGATTTGAGGCGTGTCCGGAACTGGCTGGATCGACTTGGGATCAAAATATACTCGACTGAAGTCGGACCAATATCTGATATTTGTAACAATCGGTTCTGCTTGCTCGTTGTCGTCCTCCGCATCAAGAAGAGAATGATATTCGCTCTGGGGTATATGTTCATGCTGCTGCAGAACTGTTTCCCCATGCCTATGATGTCAGGAAGAACAGGCTGTCGTGTTTAGACACTTGACGGGCTCACCAAGTTGTCGTGTTTGTTGGAGCCTCGTTTTGATGTGAATCCCGAGTGAGGGCGCCGAAATTTGCTGTGAAAGCGTGGAATACATGAGCTGACGCGTTTGGACATTGCAAAGTACTCGCACATTTCTCATCAAAAGTGAGAAGCCTTGGACATAGAGTGGGTTGGTTCTGTGAATGGGGCGTAGGTGGTAATGGCCGCATTACCATGAACACGTCGGAACGAGGGACGTACATGATTATCACGCCCCAGTGCAAAGGAGATGTTATGATCAGTCATGACGGCATCGTCTTCATCGTAGGCAAGGTAGCTCTCCTGCGTATTCCAATAGTGAGTTCCAGTATAGTTCGAGAGCGAGCCAGCTTGAATATGGATGATCTCTCTCATCGTCGCTAGTGGAGATCAACTTGCAAGTGGAGCTTGAAATTCCCATCACATATGCCACCGCAACATGTTCCGAGTCAAACCTCTTCTGACCACCACACAGGAAGTCGACCATTCCATGCAGGACGCCGCCAGATTAATGCATCATTGAAACAAGGTCCATACAGCATCTCTCCACGGGCTGCTATGAATAAGTTCCTCGTGTCTTCTGACCCGGCGCTTATCATTCCAAGGGGGTGGTAATAAGGTGACTCACTCGGATCTGCACCGCCTGGATCAAGGGGTGTCAGGCTTTCCTACCGACGGACTCGGAAGAGCATCCCGTCTTTGTGCATCAAAGTAAGCACATGCCTCCGAATCATGTGTTGCACCATGAATCGTCTTTTCTCTCAGGTATATCCTACTCTTTTTTTTTTCCCGCAGATCAGTGGCAGCTGCCTTACTGAGATCATGTCATCTATAGTATCGTCCTCGAGAGGTCAATCAGTCACGCGTTGACAATGTCCCACACGTTTCGTCGTCAAACTTCTTGATTGTCAGGGACTCAGGTTCTCAGGGATTATCAATTTCTTATCGATGGCCCTGTCTGGACGTGATCTTCCTTTACACGTTGTCTATCGAATGCCACGAGTAGTGGCGGCGACTCTAACCAAGTAAGTCACTGTCAATAACACGAATGTATGGTGACAAGGACCCTGTCGTTTTTGTTTCAGCTTACCCTCTATGTTTCTACTCAGAAAGTTTCTTGAGTAAAGATGGGCTCAACACGTTGGTTGAAGACTGCATGCCAGTGTGTCACGTCGCAGTTTTATCTCCACAACTTGGACGCTCATGAGGAAAAAAAACCGGACGTCAGACATAAATTTCTGCAGTAATCATTAGTTCCCTAAGTCCAACTTGGTATGTATATTTTCATGGGGTTAGACTGTTTCCGAATATTTTGAGGCCTCCATACATCCATGTCCTCGAACGATACCATCCGCATGTAGTATGCATGACTTTATATAGATTGATCTCCGCTCTATGTTCCTAAGCCATGCATGAAACGGGCTTGATAAAAGGGAATATTATATCACGAACGAAACCAAGAATAGACACTTAGCCGGGGTCAGAACCACTGTCCCCCATTTGGCGTATTTGCCATGTCTCCTTCTTGAAGCCCTCCAAAGAGAGCTCCGATGCCCACATTATAGCCGTATCTCTGACACCTCAAAATTAAGCATCCACGGCAAAGCCCGAGCCACCCCACTGGAGTACAGTATCCTGTTGAAGTTGACCGATTCCATCCAGGTGGGGACTGCTCCAGAGACATGTCATTGATGATAAGCAAACCAACAAAGCACAGATATCTAGACCTGTGCAAAAGATAAGTTAATGCTGATCTCGGATGGGTCATGTGAACGGCATATATACAAGAACGCCCAGCGCCATGAAGTTGCCTGACGCAAATATTGTGTAGGGCCCGCTTGAGGGTTGGTATCAAGCGCTAAAGACGGAGAAGTTCACTTCCCAGGAGCCGAGGAGCAAAGCAGGGCATGAGAAACCAACATAGGCAGGGGCGCCCCGGTGTACCTGTGCATGCACGATTCTGGATGATTGAGTGCCATAGCGGCCCTTCCGATATTACTGGTCAGGGAGGGGCGCAAAGGTCTGCAGAAACTCAGCTAATAATTTGACTTGATTCCTTGGCGGCAGAGGAGGGAGGCGGTTCTGGTATATATTTCGCGAATCTCCACGCTCATCTCCGTCGCAGGCACTTGTATGCGAAGTATTTGGTTTAACGAACCAGAAGATCACGTCCCAATACAATCAGGACTAGCATCACTGTTGGAGACGGTGTTTTATAGTCCGACTTTACATACGAACCCCCGATAGACGGGCAGGGCGCTTGTTCGATCAATTGCGATAATCGAGTGACCCGTTCATGAAACCCGAGTGTGAGACGCCGTTTAGGTCAAGGTCATAATATTGGCGCGATGCGCAAGGACACATACGATATGCCACATAATGCGACGGCAGGGTGCATTGGTCTATATATCGGTGGAAAATTAGTTCGGCCATGAGGACGAAAAAACGGATGTAGGTCATAGCTACCCCCGTGGTCCTTTGTCATGTCTCGTTGCCGGACTGAATACTGCGCCACCAAGCATGCCCGGCATACCATTGTCCATCCCGGAGAAGGTCGCAGTTCCTTCCGGAGGTTCCGCATGTTCTGTTTGAGAACGGCGTGGTGCTGAAGAAGACGGAAAGCTGGCGATCGCAGGGCATGGAACCGCGTGTGCTAATGTGGCGTCGTGCGTACCTGTAGTATATGTTGTTGGACAACCGCTGATGAGTCATGGTCCATGATGACCCTCGCCAGCCATGTTGGAGAGCGCCGACTCTTCTCCAAGCTTGTCGGAGTGTCCAAATGAATCCGGCACGCACAGGAGGCTGTTGCAACATGTTCAAGTACAGACACAATTATCAACCTGAAGTTGAAATAGTTATTCGTCCTGATGGGATCAGGAGAGCCGAAACTCACCTGACAAAGGATTTGGAGCAACAATACAAAGGATTTGGAGCAACAATTCGGTTCGACCAGGGACCATGAAAACGGTCGAGTGCTAAACTTGCTGGGTTACTTGTATAATGAATGCTACTCAGACTCCGATGACGGATCGTGTGTATACAGTGCACTGTGTGGCAGCAAAGTGGGCGTCACTCCCGCCACGGTCTGCGTTTGCTAAGATCGACAAGCACTGTGATCTCAGAAGGTCGTCCTCGGACTCGCAGGGCATCGGACACGAGGCCACCGTGTTCGAGTCCGACAAGAATGGAAGGCACTGGTCGTGGAATGGATTCCAGTTTTCATTCTCCATACTCTCGTTTTGAAAAACCTTTCATGACAGGGAACAGCGTGCAGAGCGGAGATCCTTGGTGGTATAACATGTCCAACAATACGGATCTCAGCCGACCTCAAAAAGTAGTACGCAAATAACATCACCGTCACCCTTGATTTCCGGCGGGTGCTTCATGAGGAGACCGGACCGTCATGGCTCCGCAAGCTCCAAGACCGCAAATTGACGCATGCGCTCGATCAGCGCCAAGGACAGCGCCGCAGAGAAGTCTTGACTCAGTTGACCCGACGACGATCGAGACGGTCTAAATTGATTCAAGGCGTCTAAAAGCGAATATCGCGCATCACAGCAGCTCCCGAGATACTTAATACATAGAGAAATAACAGCATGTTCTTTCTAGTCTGCGCAGTCCATAGGCGCCCTCCGTAATTGGATATTACTCACCAACCCCATGAATCTGGCGCTGGGAAGCACCGCAAGGTTCCATCCCTATATATAAGGCGGATAGTATAGATCGATATGGCAGCACAACTCTCAATGCCCCTCGCCACCTCCGACCTCAACAACCCTAAAACCTTTCCCACTTTCCAAAACCTACCCGACGAGTATGAGATTAACGACACTTACTTTTCGACTACGAAACCGCGAAGACACTGGTGTTTTCTCGGCAGAGTGGTCAGTAGTGAAGTCGCCGTGCGCCTCTTGCTGCACGTAGAGGACAAAAAAGGACAGAAAGTTATGGTTGCATTCCATACTGAAGATCGTGGTGCTGCATTCCAAAGTATCTGTACGCCAGGGAGCACCGTTGCGGTGCTCTACGCCACGCAACACACGTTTGCGTTTAGCCCACCAGGTTTGATAGTGGAGGAGGCCACACACATAAAGGTGTTCCCCTACAAGCTAGAAAAAATGCTCAAGACAAGCAGGGCCATTTTTGAGAGGGAAAGAGCTGCCAAGTGCGAGGCTTGTGGAAGGATGGATGCCGATGTGAAGAAATGCGCACGATGCAAGACCGCATGGTATTGCTCCAAGGTAAGTCCACGCAAATACGTTAGCCATGATGAACGTGGCAACTTTACTTTACTTCAGACCTGCCAGGGAAACGGATGGGTAGCGCACAGGGACGAGTGTGCCATTAACCGGGACGTGCAATGGTTTGCGACCAGAAACTGGGAGACGGGCAGTTATACTTACGGGTTTCCTGTCGAAAGGGCGCTTTGGCGTGCCCTAGCACTTCACTGATACAGCTTGGCTGCCTTGCAGTGTATGCAGTGATGTTTCCTGTGTAGGGTCCTTTCTGGAAAAGTGGGTCTACGTACCATGTGTAATCTGTGATCTATGAGATGTTCTGTATGGCCGATCGATCCATTACGCGCTCAGTTGACTTAATTGGACCATCAAGCATTTGTATTGAGCGCGATAGCAGAGATTAGGCAATCTACTGTTGTTTAGGAGCATGATGGAACTGTGAGAAATGGTTAGCCGCCAGCTACGTGGACTCCGTAAAAAAACCCACGATGTCACGTAACTGTGCTTGAGCGTCGTTGAACTGCTTTTCTAGAAACTTGGACTGAGAGTGCATTTAGGCTGATAGATTATTACAGAATGCACGGGGTCACCTTTTTGTTCAGATTGTTGATATCATCTGTCAGCTCTTTCTCTTGTCCCTTAAGCTCTTGCTCCATGGCTTTCTGGGGCACCATCATGAACCTAGTATAAAGTTATCCATTGTCCAGATTCGTGTATGGAGCTGACTGACATCTTTCCTACGCCTTTGTACAGATTGACGTTTCCTTCGATGACCGCTATTTCACCAATAGTCAGCTGAACGATGCGACGTTCGCGCTCCTTGGCGGCACATTGTTGTCGTGCCAAGTTCAAGGCGCGTTGTGATTGAACTGCGGTCTGTTGAATCTGGACAAGAATCTTTGGCGACGAGTGAGGTCGGGATCGGGCACTACGCGTAGGCAACTTGACGCACCTTTTTCAGGGTTTCGTCGGAGAGTGTGGCCATGATGAGTAGGGATTAGGATCGAATGCAAGTCATTAGAATGGGTACGATAGTGGAGTCCCGCAATGATAGCCCGGAGTTCGAAATTTGTTTATTCTCATACACCTCGTACGCGTCCAACGCTTGAGCACGGGTACCGCGACGACAACACCACCATGGTTTCATTCGAGGACTACGACGAATTCGGTAACTATATTGGCGCGGACTTGGGCTCTGAGGGTGAAGAGGAGGAGGCGATGGAGACGGGCTTTGGCGAGGCCCCACAAAACGAAGCTGCACCTGCCCTCGAAGGCTACGAAGAGGAACCAATGCAGACGGATGAGGCCGGTGCGCTCATGGAGGTGGAAGGTGATTACATCTGCCAGAGACGGACGGCATCTAATAACATTCTTGAAACTAGAGCCCGCCCATAACGCTGTCATTTTGCACGAGGACAAGCAATATTACCCTTCCGCAGAAGAGGTGTATGGACCGGACGTTGAGACCCTTGTACAGGAAGAAGACGCGCAACCGCTCTCAGAACCAATCATCGCCCCCATAAAAGTGCGGAAATGGGCGGTGGAAGAGAAAGACATGCCCCAAACGCGCTTCGATAAGGGGTGCGTCGTGTGCTCTTGGGGCTTTGCTCATCCTGATTGTATTATCGCGTCAGTTTCCTATTAAACATGATGTCCTTCCCTGAGATGGTGCGAAATATCGCGATAGTAGGGCATTTGCATCATGGAAAGACGGCGCTCATGGATATGTTGGTTCTTGAAACGCACAAACTCGTGTGGGATGCAGATAACCCGGTTTGTGAGTCGGTTCCTTCGAGTGGCTATAACTTACACGTCTTGGTCCTCAGTTGAAGTACACCGACACTCACGTACTGTCACGTGAGCGAGGTATTTCGATCAAGTCGTCGCCCATGTCGCTGGTTTTGTCGACGACGAGCGGCAAATCACATTTGGTGCATTTACTTGATACACCGGGGCACGTGAATTTTGTGGATGAAGTGGCGTCAGCCATGAGATTGGCTGATGGTATTTTGCTCGTTGTCGATGTCGTTGAAGGGGTCTGTCGTGCGCCACTGCAATTGTCCATCCAAACTAATGCTTGGTACAGATGATGGTCAACACTGAAGCCATAATACGTCACGCTCTTCAAGAAGGCATCAAAATTACACTTTTGGTGAACAAAATTGATCGACTTATCCTTGAATTGCGCATCAAGCCCGCCGATGCCTACTATAAAATCAAGCATACTATCGAGGAAATCAACACGTTCATCAGGTTGACTCGTTTTCGTTTTCGGAGATGTTTCCCTTAACCAGTTGTGCCCCACAGTGGTATTGATCCAGACCCCGAACTTCGCCTAAGCCCTGAAAACGGGAACGTTGCGTTTGGAAGCACGGACATGGCTTGGTGTTTCACTCTCCGATCATTCGCACAGATGTACGCGGATGCGCACGGCTCCTTTGACGTGTCCGCCCTTGCTGATCGTTTGTGGGGGGACATCTATTTCAACGAAGAGACGCGAAAATTCACTCGCAAAGCTTCCGACCCCGAGCAGTCTCGAACGTTTGTTCACTTCATTCTGGATCCTCTATACAAGCTCTACAGTCATGTGTTGAGCGAGGAAACAGATGACCTCAGAGAGACATTGGCATCGCTCAACATCACGCTGAAGCCGGTGATGTATAAAATGGACGTCCGACCGCTGCTCAAGGTGGTTCTTGACCAATTTTTTGGGCCTGCGACAGGGCTCGTGGATATGATTGTCGAGCATGTACCATCTCCTGTGGCTGGCTCACAAGCAAAGGTAGAGCGAACATATACGGGTCCGCAGAACTCTGAAATTGCTGCGTCTATGAAAGCTTGCGACGCAGAGGGGCCTTTGATGGTCCAGATCACAAAACTCTACCACACGACAGATGCTCAGTCCTTCAGAGCATTTGGTCGTGTGCTGAGTGGAACGTTGCGCAAAGACACGCAGATTAAGGTTTTGGGAGAAGGATATTCGCTAGAAGACGAGGAAGACATGACGAAAGCGACCCTTGAAGGACTCTGGATAAGTGAATCTAGGTGAGGGATGCTTGGTTTCTCAAGTCATTACTCTTTACAGCTTCCCTTCAGGTATTTCATTCCGACAGATGAGGTACCAGCTGGAAACCTTGTCCTCATCGCCGGTGTGGATGCTTCTATCTCGAAAACTGCTACTATCGCTTCCCTCGACGCTGAAGATGATCTGTATATCTTCCGACCCATTAAGCATATGACTGAATCGGTCCTCAAAATAGCCATTGAACCCATTGCGCCGTCTGAGCTCCCAAAGATGTTGTCTGGTTTGCGAAGCATCAACAAATCGTACCCTCTGGCTGCCACCAAAGTCGAAGAAAGTGGCGAGCATGTGCTCATTGGTACGGGGGAGCTCTATTTGGATTGTATTATGCACGACCTCAGAAAGCTGTTCTCGGAAATCGAGATCAAGGTCTCCGATCCTGTTACTAAGTTTTCGGAGACGGTACTGGAAACGAGTGCACTAAAATGTTATGCTGATACACCGAACAAAAAGTGAGTTTGGAAGATTGTTGAATACCGCGGATGTGGCTAACGGAACGATCAGGAACAAGATTACGATGATCGCAGAGCCGCTCGAAAAAGGGATAGCAGAAGACATTGAGCGCGGCAGGGTGACGATGCGAATGACCCCAAAAGAACGGGGGACGTTCTTCCAGGAAAAGTACCAGTGGGACCTCCTGGCTTCGAGGTCGATATGGGCGTTTGGACCAGACGAGAGCGGGCCGAATGTACTGTTGGACGATACGCTACCGTCGCAGGTCTGTTTGCGTTGCTCGGGCGAGTCGGCCGTTAACCCTTCATCCTAGGTGGACAAAAAGGTTCTGGGATCGGTCAGGGAATATGTTAGACAAGGGTTCCAATGGGGTGCCCGGGAGGGGCCACTATGTGACGAACGTGAGTTGTGATGTTCTTTGCAATGGAATGCCTGATCAGCAGTGCGTGACAGCGATGCGCAATGTCAAGTTCCGAATACTAGACGCGAGCTTGGCGCAGGAACCAATCTTTCGTGGGGGAGGACAAATTGTGCCTACGGCACGCCGTGTGTGTTACTCATCATTCCTGATGGTATGCCCTCTGCCCTGCGTTTGATTTACTGGCGCGATTGGGTTCCGATAGGCTACACCACGTCTGATGGAGCCTATATACTACGTAGAAGTGCAAGCGCCGGCGGACTGTATTTCTGCCGTGTACACAGTGCTCGCCAGGCGGAGGGGGCACGTTACGCAAGACACACCCAAGGCGGGGTCTCCCTTGTACACGGTGAAGGCGCTCATCCCCGTTATTGACGCCAACGGGTTCGAGACGGACTTGCGTACTGCGACGCAAGGACAGGCGTTTTGCGCGCAGGTGTTTGACCACTGGTCCATTGTGCCCGGTGAGTGACGTAACGGCGTGCAGGGATGGGAGGAGTGATGTATCATAGGTGACCCGACGGACACGAGCATCAAGCTCAGACCGCTGGAGCCAGCTTCGGGACAAGCGCTGGCGAGGGATCTCGTGCTGAAGACGCGGCGGCGCAAGGGGCTTGGTGACCAGATCGCGGTGTCGAAATACCTGGACGACGAGTTTGTGGTAAGTCGTGTGTGTAACGTGCCGTGTGTGGGTGTGTGCTGATTGACTGGCTGTAGCTTGCGTTGTCGGCGTCTGGACATGCTGATCTCCTGGGGTAGATTTTTGGTGTACATTAGTTGCTAGGTACATAGTATTTGCCAACGTGGCGGACGTGGTCGAGCGTGAGAGAGTATACGTGGCGTTGCTAAGCGTGGAGCATTTAGAGCGTGTCTGGAGCGTTTTACCAACCAATTTTCTCTGCTCGCTCGTTTGCTCATCGTCTCTGGTCCTTCGTGTTATAACGATGCGAAGCGTAGCGCTCTCTGTTGTCCTCGTCGCCGCCGCTGCCAGCGCCAACGCTGCTGACGACCACCCCGCCTTCAAGGTATGTCGAAGCGTATATGCTCGAATCACGCGTTCACATGCACATTAGGCGACGGAAGTCGTCGCCCCGTTCGTCGAGCAGTTCACGAATGACTGGTCTGAACGCTGGACGCCTTCTGAGGCTACCAAAAAGACCCCCGTCGGCGGCGAGACATTCTCCTACGTCGGCGAGTGGAAGGTCGAAGACCCCCAGGCACCTCTGATCACGGGCAAGAAGGCCCTCGTAGCCAAGTCCAAGGCTGCGCACCACGCCATCTCTGCCCCCTTTGCGACCCCCGTCGACTTCAAGAACAAGCCCCTCGTCGTGCAGTACGAGGTGCAGTACCAAAAAGGCGGCAACTGTGGTGGTGGTTACATCAAGCTGCTCGAGGATGGCTTCCAGACCAGCGGCAAGGAGTTTTCTGACACCACCCCGTGGGTGATCATGTTTGGTCCCGACTTGACCTGCCCTGGCACCAAGGTCGGTGGTCGCGTGTTGCGCGGTCGTCTGGCGTGCTGACGTGTACCGTAGCTTCACTTTATCTTCCGCCACAAGAACCCCGTGACGGGCGAGTATGAAGAAAAGCATCTCACCGCTTCTCCTAAGCCCGCTTTCGGCAAGGACACCAACGTCTACACCCTCGTTGTCAAGTGAGTTGCCCCTCGCGTTGTGGTCGGATGGTGTTGACCGAGCAATAGCCCGGACAACACGTTCGAGGTGCAATTCAACGGCAAGGTCGAATCGTCGGGTAGCCTGCTCGAGGACTTTACTCCCCCCGTCAACCCGCCTCAGGAGATTGATGACCCCGAGGATGTCAAGCCTGAGGACTGGGTCGACACTAAGCGGATCGCTGATCCTGACGCGGTCAAGGTGGCGTCGTCGTTTATTCGGTTGGCATTGATTGACTGGTGTGATTTCAGCCTGAAGACTGGGATGAGAGCGAGCCCTATGAGATTCTTGACGAGGAAGCTGTCAAGCCCGAAGGGTGGCTCGATGACGAACCCGACAGCATTCCTGACCCTGGTGAGGCACCAATGCTGGGAGACGCGTTGACAACTGACGATTCTTTAGATGCCGAGAAGCCCGAGGAATGGGATGACGAGGAAGACGGTGATTGGATCGCGCCCACTGTGCGTAACCCCGTGTGTGACGAGGCACCTGGCTGTGGTGAATGGAAGCGGTGTGTAGCGCTGCGCCGGTCTCTTTGTGGATGCTAAAAAAACGGTGTTTATAGCCCGTACAAGGCTAACCCCAAGTACAAGGGCAAGTGGTACGCGCCCATGATTGACAACCCGGCATACATTGGTGAATGGGCGCCCCGCAAGATTGCCAACCCGGCCTTCTTTGAAGACAACGAGCCAGTGAAGCACCTGAACAAGATTGTATGTTGACTGTGCATTGTATGGGATGTGCATGCTGACTCTAATTTTTGTGCAGGGTGGTGTCGGTATTGAACTATGGACGATGACAGAGGACATTTTGTTTGACAACATCTACGTTGGACACTCGGTCGAGGATGCGGCTAACCTGCGTGCGGAAACGTGGGAAGTCAGGCACACGCTTGAAGAGGCAGCCAAGGCGTCACACGACGTTGTCAAGGATCAGGACCTCCCGAGCTTCACGGCTGACCCGGTTGGCTTTGTGAACGGCAAGATTGGAGCGTTCTTTGATGATGTTCGAGAGGACCCGGTTGGTGCTATAACGTCGCACCCCGAGACGGCGGCTGGATTGGCTGGTGCTGTGGTGACGCTGTTTATTTTGTTGGGCACATTGTTCGGGTTGGTTGGTGCAGCACAGAAGCCTGTACCGAAGGCAGCATCAAAGAAGACGGATGCGCCTTCGCCTGACGACAAAAAGGAAGAAAAAGCGCCAGTTGCACCTGCAGGTGGGGAGAAAAAGGAGGAGGGGACCGTGAAGAAGCGCAAGTAGGCATCGGGCGTATCTTTGAAAATCTGAGCGTCGAGTGGACATGCGAACAAGGCTGTTCGAGGAGAAGATGTTCCACGGAGGGTCGACACGATCCGGGGAAGACGACCATTCGTTTTTAATTTTCTTATTAGTCTTTGTTTAGTGATTGTTGGCTTTGGTAGCAATTCATCTGGCTTGTAATCCATCCACTATGCTTGTCTTGCCTGCACTGCACACTTATCTGTCACAACTCGTCTCCCCGCCGTCGATACACACGGCGCTGCTGCTCACACCTGAAGGCGCGTTGGTGTCGTATGCGACGTCGCATGGGTTCGGCGAGACTCCGTCGAGCCCGAGCTCGGTCAAGTCGAGCGGGTCGTCGGAACAGGGATCCAAGCCCGGCAGCGTGGCAAGTATAGAGACGCGTCCGGAGCCTGCGCCACCGCGGTCCAAGGATGAAATCCGGATGGCAGCCGGGCTGAGCGCGGAGGTGTGGGCTGAGACGAGGGGCGAGGGCGAGGGCATGGTCGAGAGCGAGGTGCGTGCGTTGTATTAGAGAACGAGAACTTCATACGGTACGTACGACTGACTACTCGCGGTACAGCTCGGACGGATGCTGGTGGTCGCGGTCGAGGAGGACAGGCTGGAAGGGGACCCGTTGCTGTTGCTCGCCGTGAACGGAACGATGACGGCGGACTGGGATGCGATGCGCGTCAAGGCATGTCTCTGACTGAGATGCTCGCGACTTGGACTGAGAGTACTTGGCAGGCTTGCAAGTTGGCTGCGTTTCTGGCACCGTCGGTGAACAAGCACCGGGGCGCGATGGTGAGCGTTGGGAAGAACATTCGGACACGGAGTGCGGCGACGTCGCCTGGCCGGGGGTTAAACCGGTAGTGACTTGCTCGTGTTGTGTAGCTAAGAATAACGCGGGAAAATAACCATACGTGAGCAATGTCGAGCACCGTTTTGACGACGACGACGACGGCGAGAACGAGGACGAGGCTGGCAATGTCGAGGTCGTCGAGACTCGGTCCTGTACTCTGCGCACTTGCACGCCATGCGCGTCGCCGGTCTGCCAGCGCGCTCGTTACGCCCCAGTCGTCGTCCACGTCTTCGCCGCAGGTCAACACGCGTTCGTCGTCGACCAACGTCGACCCGTACGCGCTGCTCAAGTCAGAGATGACCAGCGTCCGTTCGACGCTCCTTGACCTCCTTGGCTCGTCCCACCCGACGCTCTCTCAAATCGCCTCATACTACTTTCACCACCCCTCCAAGCAGCTCCGTCCCCTCCTCGTCCTGCTCTTTTCCCGCGCTACCAACGGTCTCGGGGCCCGTTACCCACTCAAACTCTGGTGTGCTGAGCACGCCCGTCTCAGCGCCGACCAGCTCGACGCGCCCCTCTCTCGCCCGGACGTGCTCAACGACTTCAACCCGTCCATGCCGGACCACACCGCGTCCTTTGACGCTCCCTTCGACCTCCGACCTCCGCCCACGACGATGCACCCTTCCCCGCCCGCGTCGCTCTACGCCGACGCCGTCTCACCCCAGCTCACGCACACCATTCTCCCCACTCAAATACGTCTCGCCCAGATCATCGAGATGATCCACGTCGCTTCCCTCCTCCACGACGATGTCATCGACAAGTCGGACCTCCGACGCGGCGCGCCCTCCGCCCCCGCTGCCTTTGGCAATAAGGTCTCCATCCTCGGTGGTGACTTTTTGCTCGCCAGGTCGAGTGCCGCGCTCTCCCGGCTCGGCGATGCCGAGGTCGTCGAGCTCATTTCGGGCGTGATCGCGAACCTCGTCGAGGGCGAGATCTTGCAGATGAAGGGCATGCCGCGGGAGGCGGACGCTGCGCTCGACCTGGCCGTGCTGCACGCCGAGCCCGCCCAGGCCGAGGTGCCCGACCGGTGGAACACCTACCTCAAAAAGTCGTATCTCAAGAGCGCGTCGCTCATGTCGAAGGGCGCCCGGGCCGCCGTCGTCCTCGGTGGGTGCAGAGACGGCGAAGTTTGGAAAGAGGTTGCGTATGCGTATGGCCGGAACGTCGGCATCGCGTTCCAGGTGGGTCGGCTCGTCGCGTGGTTACCTCGTCTCTGACTTTTTTTTTTTTTCTCAGCTCGTCGACGACGTGCTCGATTTCTCGTCCTCGGCTGCATTGGGCAAGCCGGGCTCAGGGGCTGATCTGCGTCTGGGCCTTGCGACCGGTCCCGTGCTCTATGCTGCGGAAGAATACCCAGAGCTGGAACCGCTGATCGCGCGTAGTTTCAAACACGAGGGGGACGTCGAGCGGGCGAGTCTCTTCATCGGATCGTTGTGCTTGTTATTGATCGTGTTTTCCACTGTAGGCGCTGTCGCTGATCCATGCCTCGTCCGGCGTCTCTCGCACGCGTGATCTTGCTCGGGCGTATGCTGACAAGGCCAAGGAGGTGCTGGGCGTGCTTCCCGCGAGCGAGGCCAGAGATGCGTTGGAGGCACTGGCAGAGGGCGCCATCAGACGCGCGTGGTGATACCATTATGATACACGTCCGATGATAACATGTGCATTGCAAAAAAAACACTACATTGATGCATATTTTTTTACCGATGTGGTGACCGGGGGCCTTGTCGTGTCCGAAGGGTGATCATTAACGAAAGACTTTGACTCTGTTTCGACGCTCTCCATGTACAACCCCTTGTCACAGTCGGTCATATCCCTGCTCTTCGCAGTCCTCGTCGCCGCACACGGTGACCACCACGGCGACGCTGGCGAGAACCCCAACCTCGCCGGCGCCGACTATGCCATCCGTCACGTACGTCGCACATATCGGTTCGCCCATCCCTCCTGAACGCTGCCCTTACAGATGGCCACCGAACACCACATGTGTGCATCCCATCCGTCTGTTTCTGCGCCCACTGACGGAGCGCGTCCACAGTGATTCGTTTGACCTCGAGAGCTTCTTCCAGCTGCACGACCTCAACCGGTAAGCAGCACCCGACGTTTTTCCACGTACATACGCTCCACGTGTGCGCACCAGCGACGGCGTTTGGGACCGCGAAGAGATAGAGGCCATCTACGGCGTGCACCACGTCTACTCCCAACGCAAATCCAAGGCACGTCCTCCCCCCCAAGTCCCTTTGCTGACCCCACGCCGACCCGGTCCCCTCAGGACGACATCGAGCACCAGCAAAAAGCCGACCACGTCGTCAACTCGGTGCTCAAGATCATGGACACCGACGCGGACGGCACGGTCACCCCGGACGAGTTTGCGACCGCCGGGTTCAAGGGCCTGCCGTCGTTTGATGCCATTGGCGCCGAGGGCCACCACTATGACGTCGAGAGCGGTCCGTCTCTGTCCCCTTTCTTCTTCTGCTTTCCGACGTGTGCTCACGTGGTACCACTAGAATTCTTTCTCCATCACGAAGGTACGTCGGGCGGACCGCTACGTCCTGACCGGCTGATCACGCCCCCCTCCCCGCTGCAGAACAATTCCACGGCACGCCCGAGACGCAGACAGACCAGTCGTACACCCACCCCGAGGACATGGAGCATTTTGCGCACCACGAGACGATCGAGCTGCGCGAGGCCGAGCGGGAGGCAGCGTACCAGGGCATCTCGGTCGAGGAGGCGCTTCACGCGCACGAGGAGGCTGAAGCGGCGCCCGAACCGGTCCAGCGGCCCAAGATCACGCGCGGGGCGCCCAAGGAAAAGGATCCGGCAGTCAGGTACAAGGGGATCGAAAAAGAAAAGGAGAACCAGAGCGACTGGGGTACGGGCGATCAGGGGTACAAGTCGCCCAAGTCGCCCGTCGAAAAGATGCGGTGCGTTTGCTCTTTGCGTCTGTTTCGATCCTGTGCTCACGCTTGTTGTACACAGAAAAAATCTACCGTACAAGGTATGAGTGCACCGTCCTCGCCGACCGAGACCCGAGATTCGATCGCTGACACTCAGGAACGCATGCAGTACAAATTCCGCCGTAATTGGGGCGACTTTTGAATACTCACTCTATGTTTTCCATGTGCTTCCGCTCTCTACGTGATGGTCGCGCACATCTTATACCCATCACTCGATCGTCGTGCATTCCATGCTTGCATTTCTCGGCTACTGGTAGTTTATGTATATCCCTATGTGCGTTCTACACGACCATATCTAAACGACAAAAGTAGTACGTACACCTGTGGTAACCAAAACACATCACCGGCCGTCAAACATGTCCTCCAACAAACCTTGCTCGACGGTCTCCCAATCCACGTTTCCCCCGCTCGCATACACGCTCTCATACGTCGTGATGCTCACGTGCGTGAAAAAATGGCCCAAGTCGCGCACCGAGTCGATCTGTCGCAGCGCGTGCAACATGGGCCGACGCGCCGACGACCCGCTCGGAAACGCGACCTGGCCATTCTTGCACCGCGTGCGTTCCTGCCCAAAGCTGGGTCGACGCGCCTGCACGTCCGGGACGGGCAGGCTCCCGACGATGTCCGCCAGCTGGTCAAACATGGCGTCCGGGTTCCAGGCGTCGGGGCGGTACACCGCGTCGACCGTGTCAGTCACAAACATCCACTGGTGGCTATGGCGCCCGTCAAGAAGATTAAGAGGGGGCCAGACGTGAGAGACGCACATTTGAAACTCGGGGGTCTGCAGCGTGAGCAATAGATCCAAACACTTGCTCGCGGAGAGAATGAGCGAAAGGTCCTCGGACTCGTCCGCAGGCACGGACACGATGATCTGTTCGAAAATCCGGTACTGTGCGTGGTTTTGGTGAATGAGACGCATCGCAACGACAGGGAATACGTGCCAGTTCCGTCAACACGACCGGCCAAAAGCTGGTCAAGTTGTGCGGTGAAAGCCGGCAGAGGAGCACGCGGATGCACAAAAACACTTCGCTCTGTACGATGGGCGAGGAGACGTTGCGGAGCGTGTCGACCAATTTCTCCTGCACGCTAGGCAATTGGGTCAAAAAGTGATTCTTCTCCCCGACGAACAGCACGAGTGACAGCCGTCGTAAATTGAGACACCGAACCAGCATCTCGTTCTCGCGGTTGACAAAGATGTTGGTCGACGGCGCGGTAGCGATACGACCTACAAGGGGCTCAACGGCACTGCAACACACCAAGTCATACGACATACCGAGCAGCTCACCAAACGACGTCTTG
The DNA here is from genome assembly GCA_038090395.1 of Boletales sp. KT-2023a. Classification (NCBI taxonomy): domain Eukaryota; kingdom Fungi; phylum Basidiomycota; class Agaricomycetes; order Boletales; species Boletales sp. KT-2023a. Next base: position 19,968 of record JBBPMP010000195.1, on the reverse strand, counting down.
TCCGAGTCAAACATCGCTTTGATAATTGGCTTCCACCTGAGAGCGGCCGCAGGATTGGATTGGAACAACCGATTATCATATAGAATGTCAGAGACGGGCGTACGCCACACTTTGAGTGCAGGAGGCAGCCTTGCGAGCTCCGCGATAATGTCCACTACCGTGTTGTCTAGATCCAACGGGCTACGTGCGCATCAGTCACTGCTGCAACGTCAACAAAAGATAATTCTACCGAGGCTTCGCCTTGAGAGCGGCATTGATGATATAGTACACTATATTGCTACAGGCGCTTGAAATCTTGTCATTGTCCATAAGGAACTTGCGCAGATTAGGCACCACCGTGGTCGCAATGAAATCGACGACCTGTTCAAGCATAAACATTTTGCACGCCACACCATTGCCAACGTGCGCTCTTACCTGAGACGGCAACTCGTTTCCCATATTGTCTTGCAGAGACACTGCGCTCGAATTGGCCTTTTCGTTCATCTTGACGTCTGCAACTAGACCATTACCTCAGTAAAAAGCTTCGTACCCTCGAACGCAACTCACCGGCTCGAGGTGCTGGTGACGATCTCCCGTTGATCAACGACTCTTTTGTCGTCCGTCGTATCCAACTCGACGGTTCTGTCGTCCGACCAACAAACGTCACACACGCATCAAGCAACCTGGCAAAGGTTTCTTGCAGATCCTTTCGGATCCGCTTGTCATCCATGGCCGTCGTCTGAGTCACTTTATCGCCCAACACGCACAGGCACCTGCAACCCTCTCGAATCGTGTCATGCGTCGACGAACGCGCAACTCACCTGAGCGTCAAATAGACTTGTGCGCGGAAATCGCGAATGTTGGATGCCACGTCCCTGGCCAGCTGCATAAATCTGCCCCAAACTTGAAGAGCCAGCGGCCCCTCTAACCGCGACAAGTATTGTTCCAAAAACTTAAACAAGGTGCCGTCAGAGCTGCAAACAACCTCGTCAGCCCCTGAACGAGCTCGCTTGTCAGCAGCGCTTACACCTCGGGGTTGATGTACCTCCGGCCTCTCTCCGAACCACCAGATGAACGAAGGACGATGCTCTCACATATCATATGCACAGCAGAGTGAGCACTGGCAATCAGTATGTCGACCAACTCAAACGCGGCACTTTCAGCCTGATCCGAATCCTTGGCGTGGAAAGCGAGATCCCGATCCCAACAGCTGATCACCCCCTCAAGCACTTCCGAAGGATAGGCACGGAAGAGGTATTCTAGCGCTCTTCGACAACGGCCCCGCGTTCGCCCATAGATCATCGCCAGCGACCCGTCTTCGGATCGTGCCGTGCTTGGACTTGTCCAGATGAGTTTGACCCAGATCGTGAACAAGACGCGAACGCCATCATTGAGCGAGCGGAATCCAGGCAAGCGGATCTGAAAGACTGAGCCGAGACCAAACACTACGGGCATAGCAGACTCACCGTAGCCTGGTCCTCCAAAGGTGATGGCGTTTCACCTGTGAACACATTCGAGACGTAACCGAGAATTCCGCTGCTTTCCCCAATAGTCTTCTCTTGCGTCGACGTGTCTTCATCCTGTGGCGTCACCTCGGCATGGTTGGCCAATCCCAATACAAGAAGTCGCTCCAAGGTGTTGAGCAGCATGACAAACTCTGTATCGGCTGCAACGCCGGTGATCGCACCCGACTGGTTGGCTCGAACTGCATCATTCAAAAGTGACCGAAGTTGTCGGCAGATACAATCAACCAAGGGAGGAATCACTGCCTGAAGTACTGGGTGGAATTGTGGAATAGCCATCAGCACAAAATCAAGCCAGTGTTGTTGCACGGGGCGATTATGATGCACGGAAATGCCGTCCATCAGCGTTTGCGTCAAAAGAGAGTTTACTGTATATGCTTTCTTTCCAGAGACGTTGGAACTTTCAGAGCTGCCTCGTTCTTCAGCGTTTGCCTGGGCGACTGAGGAAGCCGAAATCAACGAGTGAAGTATGCGGAGGAGCTTGTTTTGGAGATCAAGGCGCTTCAAGTGAATAAAAAGATACAGTTTTCCGATGATAATTGGCTCCAGTGTTTCAAGCGTAAGAGATTCAAGCTCCCCGCGGGCGACAATGGCTTGCAAGATATCAATGGACGTTGACTGAATCTTAGAGTTTAGAGGAGCCATTGTTGATGCGTTCTGTTCCTTCGGCTCGGACTGGATGAATCTAGGCACAGATGAAATGACAGTCGCCCCGGGGTGAATGTGCATACCTAGAGAGCAGTTCAATCAAAATATCCAAGATACTGGAGTTTGCGTCAAAGGGTGCTGAAGGAGTAGTGAATATACCTGACGCCAAGAACGAGGGCAACATTACCTGCTTCCATTCTCTGTGCAAGTGGTGGGTACTGAATTCGCTTGATTGACGTACTTCGGGCAGTTTTTGTGAACCCTTGACCACCGAACTGGACAATCGAGTTTAGAGTCTCGAGGAGGTGATGGACATAACGTTGGTCGAATTTTTGCTCGTAAATATAACCCCGGATCTCCTTGCCCTTTATCTTTACTACAGCAGGCTTTCGTCGAATCTTGGGGTCAAGTAGGTCATACAGAAGTGGTTCCAGCACCCTGAGGGGCATTGTTAATGCCACCATCAGGAAATAGTCTCACATACATACCGTACGTAAGACCTGAGGTTACATCTCATCCAAGTCTCGCCGACGCGGCGTGAGGTAGGACAATCCTGCTGCAGTGTTTCCAAAACAATCATCAAAGGGACTTTGAAACGGAATCCAGGCAAACTATCGTCATCTGCATGTTATTGATTTGAGCACCTCCCCAACCTGGCCAACATTATCTCACCTGTGAGTCTCCAAAGGACACCAAATGCTTCAAATGCCTCGTGAACAGTGTGAGGGTCAGAAGAATTCATGCTAGAAGCGACGATAGACTCGACGAGATGGTGGCCACTTGATGATTCCAATGTCCACACTAGACCGACGGCGCGAACATGGAAGATTGTCCAGTCTTGATGAAGAAACCTAAAGAGCTGTTCATATGGTCAGGATATGCACCTGGGCCAACGACAAGTTGTTACCGACCTTCTTCACCATCCGACTGACAACCTGCTTCTGATCGGGGACGGACTTTGGAGAAAGCTTGGACGATCGCTGAAGTGATACAAGCACCGAGATGCAGCTGTCTACTAGATTAAAATCGATGTTCTGAAAATAATGCTAAGCCTGTAGGGTGACACGAGCACCAGTTATTCTCACCTCCACATCCAGGCTATTCAGAACGTCGCTAACCCAAGTTGATGGATCCCAAGAGATCTCGAACGACACATCAGAAACTTTCTCACCAAACTCGACAAGTGTTCCTAGCAATGACACAACGCGCGCATATGATATCCTGAGAAATGGACTGACATCCCGTTTCCGGACCGCAACCTGTGCGCAAACCTGACTTAGCGCAAACGCTTGTTGGATGACGGAAATTAAGGGTGTGGAAACCGGTTTACGGGATACAGAAGGGGTTACGTCAAGACCATAGAAAGCCGATCCAAACGCCAGGGAATCGAGCGCCAGTTCCTGTGGCGTATCTTTGAGCGTTGGGCGTCGCTGCAAAGCGTCAGGGGAAAGATGGTGTAATATTTCATCTTGAAGTATGAAACATTCCCGCACCGCGGGAGAGAAAACACGAGAAGAATCCTCCTGGATATGCAACTGAACCAGGTCAAGTCTCGAAGTGCGGAAATGATCGGAGTTCTCACAAATAATGTTTCCATTAACGCGGCAAAAATTACGGGGAGATGTATTCTCGTCGCTTCTTCATCTTGCAGGGGAAGAGAGCGTAAAAGGAATACGGTGAGACTGATGGGCTAACAAGCACTGTATCAATAGAAGGAGAGATAAACACCCCTGCGGCGGCGTACCTCCAACTGTTGTTCGGCTGAATTGATGGTATTCAATATAGCCTTGAGCAAATGCTTCCAAAGTATGCTGGGTTCCGCAGCCTCGAGCAAGGTGCTCGCAGTCATAGTGATCTGCACAACATAAGATTTCAGAGAAATAAAAAGGAATGGTAGATCATACGTCTTCTCTCGTCTCTGAATCGACTGTCATGTGTTGGCGGATAGCCTTGAGTGCATCGTATATCAAGGCTTCAGTGAGCGGAAGTCCAATTTCCCACTTGTCAAGAAGGGAGATGAAGATCTTGAAAGGACGCGACTCCGAGTACTCTCCAGACGGCGTACACATCTCGCTCTAGTACAGCATGTTAGAAGCGCCTTGCAGCACGGCGGAACTCTCACTCTCAACGTAGAGGTCAACAGCTGTAGCGCATGTTGCTGAAGAAACGCAGACTGAACGTCACTTTTCTCATCGGGTCCCAATAGCCATGTATATAACCGTCTGTTCAGAGACAAGTCGCGCCTTAGGACGACGCCGATGGCTGCCTTCATCAGAATAGCAGCATCTTCGGGGTGCGCCCGTTTAACGGCAGCGCTGTCGACACGCATTGTCTGCAGCAACATATCCAGAGCGCTCCGGCGAACCAACAAGTTATCGTCTTCCAGTGCTGCAGCAAAGGCTCTGATCATCAAGCCAATGTCACGGCCGACAATGACGGCAATGTCTGGAACAATTGCAACAACAGAAATGCGACAGGTCGTGATTTGCTCACCTTCGTCGGCGTTCAACCGGGGTAGACGTCGCGACAAAAAGTTGAGGGCGGTACCTCGGGCAGACGGCATGGTGATCATAACGAGCCAAAGATTCTGCATGAAGAACACGGGCGATACAGTCCCTGACAGTCGGTCCAAGAGGCCCAACACCTATCCATGATGCACTTACATCGACCGTGTTATTAAAAAGGGGGTTCATACCTTGTCAAAGAATTCACCGGTTTCCTCCTCGAGACCGGGAAGCAACGCGAGAATGAATGATTTCATGAGAGGCCGCAAATCATGTTGGAGCGGTAGATAATATGTGTCATAAATGTTGAGCAGCGTGGGCTGCGGATCCGTGAGCAAGATGCGGGGCGTAAAATAGGTAGAAATGATCAAACCTTGACTGACGTGGACGCATACTCGAAGAAGGGAAATAGCCCTGAGGACCAGAGGGGGAGGTCGCGTTTCAGGCCTTCGGTCTAGCATCGCGCTATCAGAACACGTAGCAATCGACACGCAGAGATACATACGCCGAGGACGGAAAGGATGTGGGTGTATACATCGAGGGCACGCTGGTGCACTCCGGTGGGTAGGGCGGGATTAAGACACTGTGAGAGACGCTTGGCGACAATGAGTTTGTACGGAATCTCCTTGAATTGGAGGTAGGATTGGAAGGTCTACGATGCGAGAAGCAAATCGGTGACATCAAGGGGAGATATCATTAGCCTGCGGACGCACCTTGAGTAACTGCTTCAGGAATGCGATGCAGTCCGCCCATTCGTGTACGTTATCGAAGGCGTTCAAGCACTTTTCGACCTGCTGGGTGTATTTCTTGTACTTTGGGTCGGACGAGTACACATGCTGGGCCGCTGCTATTCGGAGGTCGGAGTTACTGGTGGTTCGCTCAGAGGGCGAGAGGAGGGTGCTCACCTCGTTCGGCCGTTTTGGTGGAAGGGTGAGCAGATGCGGGTCTGCCCGGGAGTGAGCTGGGATCTGCTTCCTTGGCCGGTGCCATTCAAGGTTATTGACAAGCTGGCGGATCACTGCGTACTAGAACGAACAAGCTCGCGACGATCGAATTGGTAACGTGACATCCCGTGACCTATCAAGCCTTCCTCCTCCTCCTCGACCCAGCCCATCCCTTTCACCCCGTTCCACCACTCCTTGGCCACCATCATCGCCCTGTCCTGCGTCTGCAGTCTCGCTACACTCAGACTTGTCCCTTCTGCACACCCGACGATCACCGTCTGCGTCTTGGGCGCGTAATACGCTACACCAGGCTCACAGGATACCTCCGGCGAAGCTACCGCCTGCAAACCTGCGATCGTCACTCCCCGTCCATCTGGGAGTGCCGAGGCCACCGTAAGACTGCGTTGGTGTCCGATGGCGCGTTCTAGTCGTGTGATATCGATGGCCGTTTGAGACGCAAAGTGGATAGCCGAGTCTTTCGCAGTGATAAGAGGGGCATGGGCAGTGGCAGACGTCACCAGCTCTTGTGGTCTTTTTTGAGCCTGAATGGTGTTTCATATCACAGCATGAATAAGGCAAAGCACGTCCTCACTCTTCCTGAAAGCATGTCACGAAGCACGTTGACCAGTCGCCTTCCGCCCAGTGTCGCAAGAGCGTCCTGCATAGACAGAAAATCGGCATCGTCGGGTATACGCTGCAGACATACGTGTTATGACCCGGCTTGGCGGAATAAACTGCTCACCATCCGCTCAGCAGCCCAAATACTACCGGCATCCACCAGCTTGCCTGCCTTTCGACTCACTTCACCCATTTCAATGACGCATACACCCGTTTCTCGTTCACCAGCCATCAGTGCACGCTGGATCGGAGCCGGTCCACGATACGCCGGAAGTAGACTCGGATGCACATTCAATCGCTGGGTATCGGGGAAAAGGTGAAGAAAAGATGCAGGCAGTATACGGCCAAAGGAAGCCGTGATGAGGAGATGGGACGCGTTCTGGAGGTTTGGGCTATCCGAGGTAAAAGGAGGTGGAGGCTGTTGTGAAGAAAATCATTGTCTGATGCGCGTACGATAGAGAAAACTCACCAGCCACTTTTTGAACGCGGCCTTTTCTTCTGGTATCGTGTGCACTGGCACTCCTACTGTCTCCCCGAGGGTCTTGAGTGGCGCTTTGATAATAAAAGACGTTAGGTGACAAGGCATCACGAAAAACCAAACTTGCATATGTTAAGCCGCGAACACCTACGGCCAGTCCATACATCTGGATTCGTGACAATGTGAAGACTATCCCAGATGTCTGTTCATGCAAAATGTCAGCCTGTGAAGACGGAATCAAGTTTGACGCTGGGACCTCTTGAAAAGCTCACCTCTTGCATTATGAACTTCCTTGAACACACTGCATGAGAACAGGTCGCGCCCACAAAATAGGATCTTGAATGGGTCTCTAGCGAACGCGTTTGCTGGATGCTTAGCTACGCTCAAGCTGCGTGGAGCGCCAAAGGACCCTCGTACTTGTTTCGTGATGGGCCGCGAGACGAAGGCATACCGGTGATGATGGTAAAGTGGCATGTCCACAAGTTTTCTCGCGCAGTAGTCAAGAATATAAACGAGTTGACAATGTAATGTACAAGCACGCAAAGGCAAAGACAACCAAAACCAAAACTCTACGACACCATAGATATACTAGGGGATCCCCGGACAACGATCTCGGGCTCATCACCAGCCTCCGATGCAGGCCCCGTAATGATATTGCGCATCTTCGTGGGCGCCTTCATAGTGGGCAAATCGGGTACGATCGACCCGGAACGCGAGGGCGCCGCCGATATCCCAGCAGATCCACGAGCAGCTTTCGACTTGCCCGACTTGCCTGCAGGCGCAGAGATGGACGTGACAGCCTTTGGAAGCGCGACCTTGTCTGAATCTGCTTTGGCATTGGTCGTTGCCGAAGGCGTCGCTGCGGTGGTCGCGAACTCGGACTCCTTGTCACCCACCCACGACCGGGCAAACCAGCGACCGCCTGCAATGCCTCTGATCTCGCGGTTCGCAACTCGCCACCGACGGACTTTGGTACCACTCCGATCCAAGGGCTGCATGGGCGCAAAGCCAGTTCCGATTTTCGGAGGTGGCTGGACTGGGAAGGGTTTCGAAGGGAGTGGATATACTGGCAGGGGAAGGGGTGTAGTCTCTCCTGGCTGACCCATGACGGGAGGTGGAGGTGGCTCGGCTTCCTCCGGGTCGGGCGACGGAATATGCGAAAAGAGGAGGGGCGAGGACGGGGCGGTACCTGTGTGGGCTGAAGAGGATGTTGAGGGCATAAAAGAAACATTCGCGACGTTTGCTTACATTCGCTCATCGGCGGGTCCTCTACGGAAGGAGCTGTTAGAGACTTGGCTCCCCTACGCACGCGACGGATAAGTTAGTGTGCACAAAGGTCGGGTGGTAACATACTTTGGGGGTACTTTAATTTTGGGTTTGGAGGCTGCGGCTGATTTGCGGGGAGCTGCTTTTTTCTTGGGTGGTGGTTTCTCGGGCAAAGCAGGGAGGTTGATGCTTTGCGCATCCTCGTTCTCTGGGGGGTCCCGAGGTTCTATTAGCAATGGTAGATGAGTGGGACGTAAAGAAATAGGGAGATGTGAGTCACCATCAGGCTTCTTCTCGTCCTTGTCCTGCCTGTCGGTTTTGCGCGGACGTGATGGCTTCTTTGGTGGTGCTTTGCGCTTCGTGCCCGCTGACACGCTAGGAATCGGTGCGGAGATGGATGGTGTTAGCTCGTCGTCATCGATCAGTTGGTCCTCTTCGTCTTCCTCGACTTCCTCCTCACTTGGTCCTGGCGGCTGATTTTGGTTTGGTGGTGCGCTCTTCCGCGCCGCGACAGGCACGGTGGGGGACGACGATTTCCCTGCCTTGTCGCCCACCAGCAACTTGACCCTGGGCTTTGGACCGCGCGAGGGTGGTGGGGTAGCCTCGTCGTGCAACGTAGAGATTTGAGGGGCATCCATGTCGATGTCGTCGTCCATGAGGGATGCCATTGACGTTTGAAAATTCCACGCGTCGTCAAATCTGTGCAAGAATATCAGAAACTCACAGCGAGCGTTCTGTACTCAAAATACGTCTGGCGACCTCTTCATAACTAACTCTCTTCAGTACTGGCGAAGTTTCCTTCCCACGCTTTCACTGAGTGACGAGCCCGATCCGCGCCGAACACCCCAACAATGCGCGTACGTACTTCTTTGCAACTTCTGGCCAAAAACTACCTCGCTTGGTGGGATCATGATATATGGGAGATATCCGGGTGGTCGGACGTCCACATAGCTAGCTTTGAGATCTGGCCGTCGGGGTTTGAATATGTTGCTAAATATGGTATATTAGGTTAAGACTACGCTAATGTACAGTATGGCCCGCTCATTGGCGTATTAGTCAGCAAGGAAACACCGAGTTGCTCCGCCCAGTTGCACTTGACGGTGTCTACGTGGTGAGTCTCCTTGAAAGGCTGCTGTAAACGTGTTATTGACTTGCACAGTCGCTCTTTCTTCCACACTTTTTTTTCATAGACCAATTGTCATGTCGTCAACTTTGAACGTATGTGCATCGCTCGTTTCCCGACTGTATGCTTCAATTACCTTGCTAGGTCGCCCGCTATACCGCCTTGACCTCGGGTATCCTCTATGGCATCTACCACCACCGTTCCCTGCAAAAAGCGCACGACCACGAAAAGGAGCACTATGCAATTCACCGTCGCGAGCAATTAATAGCACAAGCCAAGGATGCATGGCGTCAAAAGAGCAGTTCCAAGGCTGACGGTGGTGAGTGCCCTGCTTCTTTGTTGTCCCTTTGCTCGTGCATGACCGTGCATTATAGTGATCACCGACCCAGAAAATCCTCGGTTTGATTTGGAGAAACTTTTTGCTAAATGGGAAAAGGAGTATCAATAGATTTTTTTCTCCGTCTCTCTCCGATTCTTGCTAGAGAACGCGCTGTGGCTGGCTTGTCGATGGTCACTTTGCGAATGCACTAGATACACCAACTCGTGCTTGCAGCTTGTGAGAACACCGCGCGACGCGTCTTGACCAAAACGGTTACCATATCTTGTCTTTACCTTTTACACTGTCATATTCGAAATGAAGCCCACAGTACAGGATGAGGACATGGAAGACGACCTGGCTGCCGAGGAGGAAAACAAACTGATCAACGAGGTCTGCCTTACCGACCCTCCTCACCGCTGAGATCTGAGCCAGCTCACACTCGCAGGAGTACAAAACTTGGTCCGCGCGATCGTTTCTATGCACCCAATCTCTCATTCTTCCCCAGGAAAAAGAACGCGCCCTATCTCTACGACCTCGTCATCACGCACGCGTTGGACTGGCCGAGCTTGACATGCCAGTGGTTCCCAGACAAGGAATCGTGCGTTTGCCCTGTTTCACCCATTCCCGTTTGTCGATCCTCAGTCGTTCTCTAGCCCTCCAAACAAACCCTACACCGTTCACCGATTGCTTCTCGGCACACACACCTCCGGTCAAGCGCAAGACTACCTCCAGATCGCCACCGTTCAGATACCGAGGCGCGACGGTCCGTTGGCAGACAAGCTCGATCGCAGCGACTACGACGACGAACGTGGCGAACTCGGCGGACACACCATCCCGCCCCAACCGCGCATCCAAATCATTCAAAAGATCAACCATGCCGGCGAGGTGAACCGCGCACGCTACATGCCACAGAACCCAGACTTGATCGCCACTAAGGCGATTTCGGGAGAAGTGTTCATCTTTGATCGGACAAAGCACTCGAGCGAGCCAGAGCGGGGGGGCACGTGTAAGCCAGACATCAAGCTCGTCGGGCAGACCAAGGAAGGGTGTGTTGATCTACGTCCTTGTCTACCAGAACGCTCACGGGTGTAGGTTCGGGCTAGCTTGGAACCCAGTCAGGTCGGGTCATATCCTCGGTGCATCGGAAGACATGACGGTATGTCTATGGGACATCAATGCGTACACCAAGGAGAGAAGCACTCTCGAGCCCGCCACCATCTATAAAGGTCATACCTCCGTCGTTGGGGTAAGTCACGTATCGCCTACTTTCATGTATTGGCACAAATGTTATCGTGTGGTAGGACGTTGATTGGCATCCGACGGAAGAAAACGTGTTTGCAAGTGTCGGCGACGACAAGCTGCTCCTCTTGTGTGTATTTGTATCAATACTTGCGCATGTACTCATGAGCCTCGTTTCATAGGTGGGATACCCGATCTTCAGCTGACCCAACCTTGAAAGTACAGGCCCATGACCGAGAAATTCTTTCTTGTTCCTTTAATCCCGCTAAACCACAATTAATCATCACTGGTAGCGCAGACAAGGTTGGTTCTCGGGAATTAGTGCCGTGCGCGTGATATCAAACCCTGTTCTAGACGATTGCCTTGCATGACCTCCGGAACACCTCGAAGACAGTGCACGTCTTTGAGTCACACACGGACGAGGTCTTGCATCTCGCGTGGTCACCTCATGTTGCATCCGTCTTCGCCTCCGCGTCCAGTGATAGACGTATCAATGTTTGGGACCTGGCGCAGATTGGCGTCGAGCAAACGCCGGACGACCAGGAAGACGGTCCACCGGAACTCTTGTTCATCCACGGAGGCAAGTCGTCCAAACGAGCAAGGTCAACACGATCATAACTTTTTCCCGTCAGGTCACACCGCACGTCCTTCCGATTTTTGCTGGGCACCTGGCATAGACGAACAATGGACGGCGGCGACCACGTCTGAGGACAATATCGTCATGATCTGGCAGCCTACGGCACGCATCTGGGCGGGCGACGAGGTCAAGATCGACGAAAAAGAACTCGAGGGGGACGCCATGGAAGGTATCGAAGAAGCCGGTCCGTCAAAACCGGCTCCAAGCGGCAAGCTAACAGTAGGCAGTGGTGCGACTAGCGCGAGGAGCCAGAGCATGAGCATCAGCGCAACGGCGAGTCTTTCGGGGGCGGATGTGGAAGAAGAGAGTTAAATATTATGACAGAAACCATGTCTAACAAATAATTATGCGGCGACCGAGAACTATCCAGAGATATATATCCTTGTTCGCTATAGGAACAGTATTCTGGCGAGTTCGAACAAGACTGGGTGTCATGTCAGACGGTGAAGAGGACACCGAGTCGGATGCTCACCTCCGCCTACGACGACAAACAAGACAATTCCGAGGGCCCACAAGCTAACGGGGCTCCGCTTCGACAGTTGCTCCTGTCGTGAAGGCTTGACCGCCTTCTTGCCCGCCTTGACCGCGTTTGCGAACTGGGCATTTTTGTGTCGCATCTCGAATTGCGTAGGCTACAAAACGTCTGTACGATATCCCGACACAAAACGACGACGAAACACACCATATTGGGCTGGTTGGAACGAGCGACGAGGACGGTATAGACAGTAGTACCTGAAGTGAAGACGTGTCCGCACGTTGTTTGGCAACAGCCTGCGATCCAAACAACCGCCATGACCCACAAAAAAAAGACGTCGCTCAAAGCGACACTGCAGTCCCAACAGGCCAGACTGAGAGCCAACGAAAAGGCCGCGCACGCTGCCAAGCTCGCCGACCAGCGGCACAGGTCGTCTCAGCCCAAGCGACGCCCGACCGTGCCGTTCAAGCCCACCGATCATATCCTCCTCCTCGGCGAGGGCAATTTTGCGTTCGCCCGCGCGCTCGTCGTCGATCCGCCACCGCCCTTGGCGCATCTTCCGCCCGCTCACGTCACCGCGACGTCTTACGACGCGCAGGAGGTCTGTTTCGCCAAGTATCCCGACGCAGAAGCGATCGTGCGCACTATCCGGCAGCACGGCGTCGCGGTGCTGTTCGGTGTCGACGCGACCAGGCTGCAGACGCATGCCGCGCTCAAAGGGCGACGCTGGGATCGGATCGTCTGGAATTTCCCGCATGCGGGTATGTGCTCCGGTCGATGGATCGTGTTGTCTCCGTTCACCCCCTCGCGCGTCAAGGAAAGGGTATCACAGATCGGGACAGGAACATTCTATCGAATCAGCGTCTGATACTCGACTTTCTTCGCTCTGCACCACACTGCTTGACACTCGGACCAATACCGGACGTGCATCCTCGCAAGCGGAAGCCGCAGGATGACGATGACGATCCTCCCGAAGATGAGGACACGCGTACTCGGAGAGGAACGGTATTGATCACACTCCGAAACGTCCCTCCATACACTGAATGGTATGCTCGGCGAGCACATGTTTTGATCGGTTTAACGGGCCTACGCAGGGATATCTCCCGGCTGGCCAAGTCACCCCCAAAGCCCACAACGCTCGGCGACACGCCCAGCCCACGATATAAACTCTTGCGATCCTTTGCGTTCTATAGAGACATGTGGGAGGGCTACGAACATAGAATGACCAAAGGTGAGAGAGCCCACGGACACGGAAAGACTGGTGAAGGAGGAGCAGATCGAACCTGGGAGTTTTGTTTGCTAGACGAATAGAATGAAATTATAAATGCTATGATGGTGCTTCCCCGCTCTGTTCCTCCTCTAATCCCTTCTTGAATCCCTCCAATGTCCTTGCCAGCTTGCCTCCGCTCGCTTCGCTCAGCACTGCAGCGAGTTGCATTGCGGGTGTGCTGAGCAAACCAACGATCTGAGCCCTCAGGGTGTCGAGAGGCGGTAGCTTTGCAACGTCCTTGACCCCGGCGGCGGAGAAGATGCGTCCCTCGATGAGTGCACCCATGACCTTGAGTTCAGGAAACAGTACCGGCCTGACCCTTGGCACCGGTCTCCCGGGAATCCAGTCCGGGCTTTCCTCCCTCCCCTTGCCCTTGCTCGAGTTCGCTTCTGCAGCCTTTTCGCTCTCCTTTTTTGGCGGGACGACACGGTCAATGGCACGGATGATCGCGTTCAGCTGCGGTGGACTCAGCGAGGGCAGCGTGAGGACGGCAAGCCCACCCTTGACGAGCGTGGCGATCTGTTCCGTCTTGTCCGCGTCTATGGGTGCATGGTCGCGCAACGCGACGCCAAAGATGGACGTCCGCATGACCGTGAGCGATGGGGACGGTGCAGGGACGGACGACGACGGCGATGCAAAACGTGCGCTGGCGAGGTCGATCTCGCGCCGGAGGCCCTGCAGCTTGCGCGCGGTAAAATCCTTGTGTTGGAGGAAGACGATGGGCGCGTCAGTGCTCTGGGCGAGCATACGTGCGTACTGGTTGTAGAGAAAGGTCTTGCGCTCGCCGTAGCGACGCGGGACGGGTTTGCCGTCGTACACGACGGGGGCCTCGACGGAGACGGCATAGGTACGGGCAAAGAGACGCGGTGCGAGACGAGCCTGGGGGAGCATTGGACAAACAGAAAGAAAGGGCAAGCACGTGAGCAGAACATGTCACAGAAAGTCACACAGTGACATGGTCACGCGGACTAGTTTGTCCTCTTTCCCGCTCGTCATCGTTTTGTTGTTGGGAAGGTGGAAGTTGCCGAGCTCAATGTCCGTCCGTTCTTTAACACGACTGCGTTTATTGACTTGAGCGACATCAGGGACGACGACGACGCCTTTCTGTACGGTGAGACGGGCGCGACGGTAGTGGAGACATCTGGTAAGAACACAGCTCCGGCTTGGAACTCTCGGAGGCTCCGAAGAAAAAGAGTCTTCCGCCTGCTGTATTTTTTGTTTGCTCAATATCATCCATTTGTTAACATACCCCCTGCTGCGTGTGATCCATCAGTGTTGCAACCGTGAGTCTTCCTGGGCGCGTGAGCTTGGTCCTCGATTGAATGTCTCTGTTGCAGCATCCCAGTCGAAGCAGTAAAGCCATCCAATGGAGTGCTCGAGAACTTGGAAACCAAAGTCGAGGAAGAGCCTCCGTTTGGTCTGCCGCCTGGAATGGACGAGGAAGAAAACGAAGAACAGGAAGAACAAGAACAGGAACAAGAGCAGGAGCAGGAGCAGGAGCAAGAGCAGGAACAAGAGCAGGAACAAGGGGAGGAAGAGGAGGAAGAAAACGGCGAAAATGGCGAAAATGGCGTCGTAGAGGAGGAAGACAGCGAAGAAGACGTATGTGCACCCTCGTCGTATCTGTATGCGTCCTCACATGCACTATCAGGATATTGAGATCATTATGGAACCCACTTCACGCTCCCTTGACTTTCGGTACGCATATACGCGTGTTTTCCAGCCCGGGGCTCATTCAGTCCTAGACAGCAAAATGCCGCTGGACGGTCACATCAATCCCGTCCGACAGCCCAGACGAGTAAACGTACACAGTTTCTACCGCTTTCTGCAATGATGCTCACGTTTTCGAAGCCCCACCTTCGCAACTTACCACGGAATACACCCCCCACGAGCGAGGCGCTCCCGCAAAACCGCTTGCACTGCCGATGACCTCCCCACCGCCTACTGGCCCACCAGTCGCCACCGATGCTCGCATAGACGAGGGCCCGGACACTTCTACGCTCCCTCCTGCCGTTGCACCCCCTTCACATCCTTCCATAAACCCTGATTTACCCGGAATTCTCGATGGCCGCTCGATCCTTGAAGTCGATATCAACACAATGGCAGAAAAACCGTGGCGTCGGCCAGGTTCAGATATCAGTGACTGGTTCAACTACGGATTCGATGAAATATCTTGGGAGGTGTACTGTTACCGAAGACGTGACCTAGGCGATCTCGCAAACGTGCTCAAAACCAACGTGCTCGTGCGTATTCCGATGGCCGTCGTTTACAGAATACTCATTTTGGCACGCAGAACTTTGCAGCGATGCCCGAAGACCAGCTCACAGCGTTACCACCAGACCTGCGTACGATGGTGATGACGGGTGCCAATGCCATGATGAACAGCAGCTCGAGTGCAAACATGATGGGTGCCAACGTTGGATTGAACCCAATGATGGACATGTCTGGCATAGGAGCGATGAACATGTCGATGGGCATGGGCATGAACGGTGACATGAGTATGCAAATGCAGGGTGGTGGCCCGATGATGCAAGATGGCCCCGGACCCAGCGCGGTAGGACCTGTCGTGGCGAATGGCACATCCGAACCTGGTGTACAGTTGGGCATGCAGGACGGATTTGGAGGTGGCCCAGGCCCCGGTATGATGGGAATGGGAATGAATGCTGACTACGGTATGCAGGTATGGTTGAGTCCCTCTTACTTCTAGCGTACACATAATGAAATCCGTGGCGTTCGCGCGGTGACGCGTTGTCCCCATGAGCAGGAGCAAGGGCCCGTGGGACAGGGCATGTACGGTGGCATGGAGGGCAGTCCGACTCCCGTGACGGTGCCAGTGCAGACACCCGTTCAAGGACCTACGCCGACGCCGGGACATGTCGGTCGTGGTGCACCTCCGGTGCAGTTTCGTGGGAGGGCCATGGCGCAGGGATTACGTGGTCGAGGCGGGTTCATTGGACGCGGGAGAGGAAGATACGACGGTCGTACGTCATTGCTACGCGTCATGGTACTATCTCTCTGATCGATCGCCCCCCAGCCCCGCAAGGGCCTGCGAGACCAGCATCCCCGTTACCGCCCGGCGTTCCAACGGGCCCTCGGAATCAAAATAGATACAAGGACAGAGATGGAAATGCCCCTGCGGTTGAGGGTTTGGATTACGGTGGTACTGCCAAGGATGGTAGTACGAGGACGCCATCACGGGAACCAGAAGACCGTGCACACAGCAGGTGTGTTGGTCTGTGCCGATATCAGCTGCACGCAACCTGACGACTCCGATTTAGGAAGCGTCGCATGTCGCCAGGCTTGGATGACGGTCGCGGATCTAAAAGGCGCTGAACTATTTTACTATACGTATATGATTCTGCTGCTCCTCTTTTATTGTACAGCACCCAGCCCCTTGCAATATTATCGAGATTCGGTATGGCTTGGGGGTGGCGACCACGTTTGTCGTGAACGCCTGGTGTTAATCACGCCCAGATACCGTGTATACGCATGATGTTTATCCTCATGGAACAACATCTTGTCTTTGGCGTATCATACATCGGTGTTACCATGGCGTATACCTGCCTTGCTAGATTTCACAACAATCGCAACTCCTGTCTAAAAGACCGTCGCAACGTTGTGAGCAGATGGGCAATAAAGAGGTTCGCGATTACAATGAATAATAAGACAGGGGGCGACGATACATACGCAAGACACGCGTACACATAAAAAGATATCAAGAATTGTTCGCGGCTTTCCCGCCCGAACGCGCGCCACCGACGCGTTTCTTGCCACCTCTCGCGGCGCGCCTGGCATTTTTTTGCTTGGCTCTACATGCGTTGCAGAACCAAGATCCATCTGGGACGGACGCGAGACCGATACAGTTGAGGTGGAACTAGGCAGACAGGGCCGCAGTCAGGCGCTATCGAACAGAAGTACAAAAGGTAAAACAACGCACCCATTCGCGTTCGCAGTCCTCGTCGTCGCACGCGATCATCTCTCCGTAGCTGACACCATCACAAATACAATAAGTACGATCGTCGCCCTCGCCTTCGCCCTCGCCGGCTTCGGTGGCGGTGTCTGCTGCAGCACTTGTGGGATGGTCGTTTGCAGATCCCACGGGGACCATGGGTGTCATGACCGAGACGGGACCTATCGAGAGACCGGTGTGGGCGCTGCGGGTGACAGGCATTCCTGGGCCCTCGAGCTGGCCATGGGGCGGCGGACCGGACCAGTCGTTGGCGATGGGATGACCGTTGGACATTTCATAGCCGTGCAGCCCGTTGACGCCATTTGCGTACGGCATGGGGAGGGAGGGATGGTTCGTCGAGGCAGCCGGTGGGACGGGAAAAACATCTCTACGTGCTGTTTGGCCATTCGGAAGGGGGTCATCATAGGACTGGGAAGTTGTTAGGGTTTTTGATCTCTTATTTGCAGTATTACCACCGCGGCTGGGGTGTGCCGAGGCGCGTGAATTGGCGGCATGCGGCTGAGAGGCCGATGGGGGAATATGGGAGGTGGCTGAAAAGACGGACTCTGTGGGAGAGGCGGCACGATCCGGTCTAAAAAATGAGGGTGAGAGACGGCGGATAGGATAGAGGGGGCGACTCACTTGCGAGAGCGAGCGCCGTTGCGAGGCCTGGATGGGGCAGGGTCGGCATACTTGTTGTCCTTGCGGGGAGACCTGCCGCCGGTGACGTCGACATCGTCGTCACGAGGGTTGCGCTTGCGTTTTGCAGGGCTGGCGTCTGGGGCTGAGTTCATAATGGAGCTGTAGTTGGCTCTCCTGCGACGCGAGTTTTCGGGGATGGGCATGTATGAGCGGGAGGATATGTGGGGGTAGGTGGTCCTCCGGTTCAAGACGGAGGTGTCAAAGGAAGGAATCTGGGCGAGAAGGAGATGCATGTGGTCAATGTGCCCTTTGAGGCTGTCTGCAGCCTGGCAGGCGACGCGGATCTTGTCCTCGCCGCCGAGCTTGAGGCGTGCAGCCTCGTCAGCGATGTCAGCAAGGAGAACGAGACGGTCCTGCTTCGAAGAGGAACCCTGTTCGATTATTTTTGTGAGGTTCCTGATCTTGATGATGATGGAGGCCATGGAAGAGCTGAGGACGGCATCGAGCTCGCGGAGGTCGGCGAAGTTGCGGGAAAGGTCGAGGGGAAGAGAGTCGAGGGCATGGTCGTACTCTGAGAGGAGCGCGAGGGCGTAGACGGCGTTGATGTTGCTCGACGTCGAGGCTCGGGAGGGGGCCATGTGGAAACGATGCAAGCAATGGGGTATGGAATTTGCCGGTCCGGGTTTATTTGATACAATATTTATTATGGATACACGTTGAAAAAAAAAATCCAAATCCAAATCCAAATCCAAATCCAAATCCGAATCCGAATCCGAAATCCACCTCCTTTTTCTACTTTCTGCAGAGCTTTTTCAACGGATTCAGACTGAACCCGCCGGTGTGTGATGATGATGAGCTTGACTGGGACGCGCCGAGGGCAGCGTACATGGCATGTGTGTCACGCGGGTTCGCGTGCAGGGAAGAGAATGCGTGCGGTGCAGATGGCGCGGTGGGGAAGAACCCGAATGTAGGTGATTGAGGCGCAGCACCAAAGTTGAACGAAGACATGATGATGACGACGACGAGGATGATGAACAAGGTAGTAGAGGTCGTCGAAGCGAAGCACTGCGGCGTTGGCTAGACAGCGACGGCGACTCTGGACATGTTTTTATACTCACGTCGACGAGTACAAGGCAGCGTCCGTATTTAGGCTAGACATTGTTGTACATCCCTTTTGGAACA
This sequence comes from Boletales sp. KT-2023a, assembly GCA_038090395.1. Lineage (NCBI taxonomy): Eukaryota > Fungi > Basidiomycota > Agaricomycetes > Boletales > Boletales sp. KT-2023a. The sequence goes on along the minus strand of JBBPMP010000195.1, from coordinate 1,172 downwards.
AGAACACGTCGTCCAGCTGGCTTCCATTCGCATATCGTCGGTCGCTTTCTCGACCTGCCGTCACACGCAGCCCAATCTTGTCATAATGCCAAAGACTGGCACTGTCAAGAGAGGCCGAGCACCGTATGTCATCACATCCGAGGTCCCTCAACCCATCCTGACCCAGTCCAGTCAGGCCCGGATGAACAGCTTCCCAGGTGCATCCTACACCACGGAGGCGGATGCAAGCGCGTTCACGGCTGCCCACGACTACGATCCTGTATCCACAACTCGACGTCCTTCTATCACACCCGATCATCGAAGCACAGCCAAGGATCAGCTCGACTGCGACGTCGTCTATTGTGATGGTGCTTGCAAGGGAAACGGCCAGCCTGGTTCCATCGCTGGCATCGGTGTGTGGTGGGGCCATGGCGACCCCAGGTATGTCCTCCGTACGCGACCCAAATGCATACACTCCGACACTTGCTTTTAGGAACATTTCAGAGCGATGTCCCGGCGATCAGACTAACAACCGGGCCGAACTCTTCGTTAGCTCTCCGCTTTCATCCGCCTCCACCAGCTGATTCGAATGCCAGGCCATCGTCCGTGTACTCGAGACAACCCCCCATCTCAACCGTTCATTGCTGATCAAAACAGACTCCAATTACTCCATCCAATGTAGCCTACTTCGTTCTATTCTTGCCCGTACACTCAGCGTTTTTGGTCAGGTCTCACCGCGTGGATCTTTAAATGGATGAGGAACGACTTCATCGCTGCCGATGGGAAGCCGGTCAAAAATCGCGCTCTCATTAAATACTTGGTTGCACTCCTTCACGCCCGTCGAAAGACCTCTCAGATTGTCAAATTTCAACATGTTCGTGGTCATGCAGGAATCGAAGGCAACGAGGCTGCCGATCAGCTCGCCAACCTGGGTGCAACCAGGCCCACTGTTCCTGAACCAGACTGGGACAAGCTAGAGAACCGGGTCTTGCAAGCCCTCAAACCTGTTAAACCGATCAGAGTCGTAGACGACGACTTTCAGGTGACTTGAACAATAGAGTCTCATTCTGCGGTTAAGGCTAGTCCAATTCAGGCATATGTGGATGGCCCCTTGGGTAATGATGACCTTGCTGAGCTGCCTGATTCGTGCGTGCCTGAATCAAGCCCTTCACACTCCGCAACTGGCAAGACCG
>JBBPMP010000194.1:0-38735 GCA_038090395.1 Boletales sp. KT-2023a | reverse complement strand
ATACTTGCAAATACTTATTTAGAGAATGAAGCAAAAACATATCCTCTTATACTTATTCTAAGAAAGTCTAAGGTAAATAAATTAAATTTGTTGTTGGATCTGTTATTGGAAAATATTTAAATTACTATTTTAGATATGAATTAAATATTTTTGGACCACCAACTTAATATCTTGGGCGGAATGTGTTCTTGAATATTTCCACGAACCTTATTTGTGCGTGCTCGAGGTGTAAGGCTACTGTTGCTTCCGAAAAGTGCTGCCTGAAGTGGATTGGACCGGCGATTCATTGCAACACCATGATTCTATGACATCGGTCTGAACGGTATGTGCTTGGTCATTCCCGCAGTGCTGCACAGCAACAGGGAAAGTATACTATGAATAGACTGTCATGCCATTTTCTAGCTACATAAGCAACGTGGAGGGTTATCTGTCTTCAAGTTCGCATCCCGCAGCAACTATTATCTTCTGCGCATCATGTCGAGCCAGGACGACCACGAAGCGATATCCGAAATCACCCCGCTGCTCGACGGTTGCCAACAAACCGGCCCTTCGAAGGAGCGAATCGGTTTGCTACCAGAGACCCTCGTTATTCCAGTCATGTTCGCGACAAGTCTGGCGACACAAATGCCAATGACAACTTTTGTGGAACTTGTGCGATCGGTCGTCTGCAGGCTCTCCACCACCCCACATAACGACGTCGTTACGTTCCTAGCAGGTGACCCATTTCTACCTGACATCTGTGATTCGCCAGAGGTCGTGCGGAACTACTCGACTGCTATTGCAATACTTGGTGCAATTGAAGGTATCATGGGTATGCTCTTACTACTTTCCGATGGATGCTGCCGTTGCTCATCGATGTCCTAGCGGTGGCTGGCTGCGGCATCTTGAGCCGAATTTCGTCCTACTACGGGAGGAGACCCGCCTTATTGTTCCTTCTTGCTGCTGGGATCGCAGGTACTTTGTTGATCCCCGCATCGCAGCATGTCCCGGAGTTGCTCAGTGACTGGGTCTTTATCATGGGATTACTATCCCTACTGTCCTCTAATTTACTCTCTTTTTCGTATCTCGTCAACACGTATGTTGTCGATGTGTGCCTCCCAGAGGATAGGTACGTTCCAGATGTCTCGTCGTTGTGACGGGTCTCATTCGTTTTCAAGAACTGCCGCGCTGAGTAAAATAAAAGGATGGGGTACATTTGGTTGGGAATTCAGACATTCTTTTGTTCTGTTGCTTATCCGTTTCAGCGACCTGCATAACACTCGCCCTAGGAGGATCTATAACGACGAAAACAGACAATCCATTTATCGTGTTCTATCTCGCAGCTGCAGCATTTATCCTTACATTCATTTACGTTCTTTTCGTTCTGCCCGAATCATTTTCGAAGGAGAAACGAAACGAATATTTCAACAAACAAAGGGAGAGCTCGTCCCTTCCAGCAAGTACCCGCTTTGCGTCATTGTTAGCCTTTCTTGGGCCATTAAAGATGCTCCATCCGATGCGCATGTCCAGTGGAACTCCCAATTGGCGACTCGCTTGGTGCGCCATACACCTCTTCACATATACGCTTGTCAATGCCTATGCATCGACCGGTTGGATCGTGTTCGTCACATCCAAATACCACCTCTCCCCTGCCCAGGTAAGTGCAAGCGCGCATGCTACCCCAGTAAAAAAGCTGATCTTGTGTACTATAGACCGGTCTTTTTCTCAGCATCGCCGCAGCCAGCGGAGCAGTCGTGTTGACAGTGATTGCTCCTCCATTGATCCGCTTTTTGCGTCCGTACTACAGTCGAGGAACGCCGCGCTCTTTGCGTGAAGGCGGTGAAGACCTTCAAAGTGACGATTTGGTGCTCGGGACCTCGGATCACTTGGATGTCCACTTGGGGATTGTATCGTGCGTCATCGTAGCGATCACGTACCTGTGCGCAGCTGCGTCCACGTCGAACGTTGCGCTGATCCTCTGTGAGTACTTGGTAATTCCCTTTGGCTTCGTTTCTCAACATGCATGATACAGCCGGCGTCTGCATTGGATTTGGAGCGATGCACATTCCTACGACCCGTAGCCTCGCTGCCGGTTCAGTTGATCCACTTCAACAGGGTCAGTCGAATGTCGTTGGGATCCACATGGAAACTAACACCAGGAGTGCTTTAGGCGAGGCGCTGGCAGCCATCGAAATGACTAACAACATGGGCGCGATGCTCTCACCGATTATCATGGGTGGCATTCTTACGATGACAATCAACACAGCGCCGTTGCTCATGTTTGTCGTTCATGCGGTAAGGATGCCGAGCATGCTTTGCTTTGCTTGTGCCAGGTTCATTGACGGTCATTTGGGTGTGTAGATTATCGTCCTCGTCAGCGCTGGCTTTCTGTTACTCGTCAGAGATGCGGACAGGTTTAAGGAATCGGCTGATTAACATAATGGAGATTAAGTAGGCACAAACACTGGCGCAGGCGTGACAAGAAGCAAAGTTAGCAGTTTTGCCACTATATGTCACATGAGCTAGTTATACATTGGGCAAGGATTGAAGATGGAAAAAAGAGATGAGAAAGTCTAAAATATTCAATATAATTTTGAACCCCATTGCAAATGTACAGTAGATTTTTGAAACCTCTGAACTTGGAGTATGTACATGTATATGTTATTTAGTTCAGTCTGTGATAGGGATGTGAGCTATGTATTGGCAGGGTTTTTCTCATTCCCACGGTATGGTTTCTCCAAATTCAAGGTCTCGGCGATTACTACTTCAAGTTATTGTTGGAAATGCAGCGACATGATACTGCTGGGAGTCCAGAGCAGTCACAGGTACCCGCGGTGGTTTCCTGAAGCAAACCTGCACCAGCGGCACCACATCTTATGATGAGTTGAAATGTGAGTGACAAGTTTTCCAAGTGATTATGCCGCGCAACCCACCTGAAACCCCAACAAAGTTTCAGGCTCGTGGAGGCCAAATTGATTGCGCACCTGGCGTCGTGGGCTATAGTTGTAGTGCTCCCATAAAGGGTCGTACTGCTCATTATAAACGCACGAAGGCTGTGGGACCGATAAACGCCTTAGTCAGCATGATGCATATGCAAAGTTACTCCTATGGAATGCCGCACACGAATGTCTCCCACAGGTTGGTCCTAGCCCATCCCACGCTTGTCGTCATCATCATCATGGTGCTGACAACCTCCTCCCTCTTCCTGCGCACCCTCGTACAGGTGGGTATCGACCATGTATTTGTCAACTGGGGCTCCGACCACCCAGCTATGCTCGAAGAGCTCGAGCGCCAGCGCGTAACCAGCGGAACACACGCACTCACGGTTGTCACGTCTCCGAACGAAATGGTCGCGTTGAGCGCTGCGCAGGGGTACGTCCAGGTGACTGGAAAGCCGGCCGCTGTTATCGTTCATGTCGATGTTGGGACCCAGGCGAGTCGCCTCCATCCGAGTTCGTGCGTATATCAAAATAAGCCGCGTCTTCCCGGGCCTTTTCCTGCCTCTGTGATAGGCACTCGCGGGGGCTATCCACAATGCCGATAAGGGCCGAGTTCCGATTTTGATCTATGCGGGTGCATCACCGTTCTCGAGCGAAGTGGAGCTGCAGGGTTCGCGCAACGAATGGATTCATTGGTCACAAGGTATTTTGACCCGGTTTTCTCTTCAGGGTGAAATTGACTATTTGTAGATGTACACGATCAGCCGGCGATCGTGCGCCAATATATGCGTTATACCGCCCAAATACAATCTCCTATGGGCCTGCCTCATCTGGTTCGACGGGCACTCCAGATGTACGTGTCATCCACTACGGAGTGTGTGGACCTTCCCAGACTTTCCCATCCCATCGCTGTAGCGCAACGAGCGAACCAAAAGGCCCTGTATATCTTTGGGCGCGGAGAGAAACGATGGAGAAAGAAATTGACCCGTCATTGTTAGACATGCCCATCAAGCTGAATAAATGGCCCTCTGTACAGCCGGCCGCGCTTCCTGCTTCAGGTACGATGTGACCATGCACCTCGATGTCTGTGCTGAACTCCCCTTGCTCTAGCTGTGCAACAGATTGCAGGTGCCCTCTTGGGTGCAAAGTCACCCCTCTTGATCACTTCGTATCTCGGTCGGAACCACAAGGCCTTTTCAGAACTCGTCACGTTGTCACATATTCTTGCGCTTCCGGTATTCCTGACATGTCCCTCCGCGACGAACCTGCCAACATCTCACCCATTCCTTATTGGTTTCTCTTTCTTGGCAGCGGGGACTCAAACACGGCTTCTCAAATCGGCCGATGTGGTGCTCGTCGTTGATGCTGAAGTGGCCTGGATCCCTTTGAATAAAGACACGGATGGGGCGTACGAGCGACCAAGCGAGACGGCACAAGTGTTCGTTATCGATAGCGGTGACCCACTGAAACGTGGTCTGGGAATGCATCACTACGAAGCAGACCTCGTTTGCAATGCCGACGCGGCCACCGCACTCATGCAGCTTTCAGAAACCGTGGGCCCCAAAGATGTTAATCACCGGTCCCAACGAACCGAACACATCCTCAGCATCCATCGCGAATGGAAGAAACAGCTTCGTGCCGCGGAATCGTTCCCAAATATGGAGCCGTCGAGTTCGGGTCGCCTTGTACCGTATACGTCACCGCAAATCGTGGGCACGCTTCGCGAAGCGATCAGGGCAAGAGGGATCGCGCACGAGAGCGTGCTCTTTCTGAACGAGAGCATATCCAGCTATCCGATGGTTTGGTCCCACATACAACCGGAAGTTCCTGGAGAGCTCCTTTGCTCCGGCGGTTCTTCGCTTGGATGGGCACTCGGTGCAGGCATTGGAGCCATCCTAGGCGGGCGGGCTATGATGAACGGCTACCAGCTCGTCACGGCGATAGTTGGCGATGGCACCTATCTTTTTGGCGTCCCGGCGAGCGCATTCTGGATGGCGCGACGGTATGAGACGGTACGCACGTCCGCCGTCGTGCATGTATCTACACTCATTGCTGAATCTAACTTGGTCTCAGCCTTTTCTCACCATCGTGCTCAACAACGGTGGCTGGCGATCGCCCAGGTTGTCGATGCTCGCTGTTCATCCAAGCGGACATGGTTCGAAAGCGATAGGCGACCAACTTACCGTCGGGTTTGGACCGGACTGTCCGGACTACGCACAGATTGCAGTGGCGGCGTCGAACGGGTGGGCATGGGGACGGAAGGTCAGCGTGAATCTTGCGACAAAGGATGAGGGCCCGCAGCGATTGTTAGAGCAGACGATTGCAGAGGGGGTGCGGGTCGTTGTTGAAGAAAGACGGTGTGCAGTTGTAGACTGCGTGCTGGAGAGTATTTAATTACTCGGTTACAATCCTTCCCCATGCGATATACCTCAAAGCGGACTTGTACAAGGTCTTGGAGCGGTGGTACACAAGCGTCTACATGCGCAGCACCAGTAGCCATTACTAGTCCAGCGTTCATCACTGCTGAGACCCCGTCTTTACTATGTTGGCATCACCGCTCTCGACACTGAGACGCCCTGATCGAGATATGGTCATGGTACACCTACGCCCGAGATCAGCCCGTCCGACCCGCTCAGCGTTCACACTCACGTTCGTGCCATGATTCCCCATGTTCGTTGCGGGTCCACCGAGGTGGTGTACGTCCAAATACCGATCAGATCGCCCGACGCCTGCCCTGGATGAAGTGTGCATAATCCCATCGGCCCTCCGACGCACCTCTGAGGGATTCGTCCGTACGCTCAACTTGTTCGTCGTCTGAAAGAACAGCTGGACGAGATGCCTCCAGGCTGATGTGTAAACAACTTAAATGCGTAGACTAGTATCGGCCTTGTATCCCAATCACATTAATTTATTGATCCAATTTCAGGCTGAATATGAAGATGGAGGCATGACGGTGGCAGCGGCGGCCCGGTCCGCGGCTGGAGAAATTACAAGACCGTTACAATCTATTGCAATTCACGATATAATCCTATCTACTTCCGATTCATACTAGCAGTAGAGAGATAGATCACTAGAATTCAAGGCATTTGTAAGGCTATGGTAATAAGAGAAGAAAGTTACGGAAACCAATGGATGGTCATACTGAGTATTGCTGAGCGCTAGAATTTCATAAGTATGCTACTCAAGTCCCTTATCATCAAACAGATCTTTTGAGCCAATTTGGCATTGAAATGATGTAATAGCACAGCATCTTGGTTTCAGTGATGGCCGATGTCATGGTGAGGTGGTATGATGATGTGATGCTAAGGCGAGGGCGTATGCCCAGTCGCCAAAGAAGCGTACCTGGATCTTGGATATCGTACAGGTTGACTTAGAGTACCTACGAAACGAAAGGCTTGTTCATTTACAACGAGCAGTGAGCACCACGTATGTAGATCTCATCATCTCATAACTTTGGCCCAGTGCACTTCGGGCCATAGTCTGCCCAGCTGGCAGCAAATCCGTTAAGTCACGCGGCGCTCGGCATGCCGCGTTGCGAGTGGGCAGGTCAGCGATCGGGAGAGTTGATCGAGTGGTGGGCTCGCACCAGTGCCGCCACCTTCCACGTCGGGTGCAATGACGCGGGTGACGATCTCGTGCGAGCTGATACAGAATACATTATGATAAAGCCTTCTAAAAATACGTTTACTATAAATAATAGAAACAACGCACAAGCCTTAAGTTAATTACATCTCGTTGGGTTTGTGGAATCTGTCGGAGTCTCTGACGAGTAACAGCAGCGTGGCACTGACGAGCACGACGACCTGGGCATGTCCACACGCAGTCAATAAAACCTCAAACACGTCAAGACTGGGTGTACTTACCAAATGGATATAAAATAAGAGCAACGGCGTGGTGTCAATCGTCGCAGTGAAAATGCTACCCATGACGATCGGGGATAATACCCCCCCTGCGCTCTGCACCATCCCGATCGCCGCCAACGCTTCTCCTAGAAGCCGTGTCAGCGCCCGTGTCGCTAACACCAAAACGACGCGGGAACTCGCCTTGCCTGAGGGGATCAACGGACCCGACGACGAGGCTGCGCGTCGTCGGATGGTGTATCCAGCTCAATCCCATCAGGACAGCCGCTGTACATATCATCGCCGGTCAGCGAAACCGAAGATCGATAATCAAAGGGAACGCTTACAGAGCATCAACTGCAAGGTTGTCTTCGACACGGCCGCGCACATGACTGCGACCGAGGCAATAGCACACCCGACGAACGCAACGTGGACATCGAGGTGATCCGAGGTCGAGGGCCCGCGGATCCGTGATGCATCGTTATCATATTCATCCCCACTGTCGTCGTCGGTGGTACTAGTTCTGCTGCTCTGGCCTTCTTCTGCGTACGAAGAACATGTGCCTCTTCGGGGGTAGTACGGACGCAAGAACCGGACGAGTCGTGGAACGATAACGGAGAGGACGATCATTCCGGTCGAAGTCACAACGGTAAAAAAGAATCCCGTCTAGGATACAGAAGTACAAGTTCAGCTTTCATTTCGATCAACACTACTCGGAGACGTAAGAGACTCACATCAGCGGGGGTGAAATCGTACTTCGACGTGACGAGCACCAACCAGGCAGAAAAGACGTAAGCGTTGGCAGTTACGTACAAGATGGTGTGTATAGCACACCAGGTAAGTCGCCAGTTACGTTTTCCGGTCGCCGTGCGCGTCGGGACAAGCATCTTCAATGGCTCGAAGATGGATAACACAAGTGCAAAGCGAGTGGGACAATCATGCACTGGATGCGTGCGTAACTTTTCTTTCCGCTTCTCCTCTGGAAATGTTTCAGGCAAGACAGAAACGACATAGACGAAGACGGCGAGAAATATGACAGCCGCCATGTAGAATACAATGAAAGGGTTTCCTGTTCTTGTTGTGATGGAACCTCCCAGAGCAAGTGGGATACAGACGCCTGAAAACGACAATATGAATAAAGAAAGGATCGACAACTATAGATGGCATTCAGACCTAACGCGCTCCAACCTCCTATTTTGCTCATCGTGGCAGTTCTTGAAAGTGGAATTAGACTCATTAGGAGTGCTACGCATTTCCATCCCACCTTTCATCCGGGTGACACACGTCGACGATGTACATGTCAACGAGGTAACCATGAGGGAGAGCGCCGGAGATGACGTGGAGGAGCATTGCCACAAGGAATGCCCAGTCAGCGAGCCCGTCTGGCATGAATTGTGACACGGGTATGAGGCAGCTCCATATTATCTCCGTTATTAGCATGAACAGGAAGACTGGTTTCCTCCCATAACGCGGTAAAATACGACTCAGGATGCCGCATCCAACCAATGCTGGGGGTTCCATGAGCGACTTTGCCCTCACAAGTAACAGGAACGTACACATAATACCCCCAATCACGCCGAACGCTGCGATGACAGTCGCAAAGTCCCGCACGACCTCGGGAGAGCCACAGAGCTGGGGAGGAGTTGGGCCATGTCGTATACCATGTCGCAAAATACTGGCTGGATGGACATGCAACCTATTTGAGAGCCTACAAATAGTTTTACGAAAAAGTTCGAAGAGCGTCGTTGATGGGATCGCATTTCCCAATCTCGTCGCAAGGACGACGGGAATGAGGAGTGTCTGTGGAGAAAATCTGGATTTCTCGTTCAAGGAACCCGTACTCGACCGACGAGCGGGTCGAACGTCGTCGAGTAAGGGGGTCGTTTCGCAGGTTGGAATGTTGTGGGACGACATGATGCAAAGGCAAGACATTGGATGCGCAAGCTTATCAACTGTTTGGTCGCGCATTGAATGCAGAACAGTCCATTCACAGCCTACCAGAACCCGAAGGGAGGCACGTTTCCGCATTGCTGCGATAATATGCTTATTGCTATTACGGCTTGGTATCTGATTGACAATGGCATTATTGTGGAAGGAACGCACCGTCAGGCCTCAGGTAACGTGCCCTGAGCGTGGTTCTGTGCTGTGGAGCCGTTGGCGCAGACGTTTCATTTTAAAAAAATGCCACGCAACTACTGTCAATGGGTGGTGTGAACCTCGTGGCGTTCAGCATTGCGAGGCCTAAGGGGTCACGAGGACAAGGCTATCCTGGCGGGCCAACGACAACATCCGTGAGAGCGCGTCCTTCAGGGAAAATGTTTCTACTTTACTATACCTTTTCCACTCGCTTGTAATAAACTGACATTCGTCCCCTATAGCGCAGTGATTCCCCTGCGTCAACCGAAACAGGAATTGACGGCAATACTGGCGAGACGCTCAGAGAAAAAGGCGGTCCAGGGCCAGATCTGCCAGTCTTTCGTTAGAATTCACGAAATCACGATCAGGGGATAACAACTTTTGGCTTCGTTTATGTTAAATTCATTGGCAGTCGTGAGACACGGATGTTGCAGCCTCACTTTTGTTTTATAGGTCCAAATTCGTTGTTTACCAATAGTCGTAACCTTTGAGCACTATGGGAAGCCGGTTGGATGGATGGTTGTTCCCTTCAAACCTGGTGGACTGGGGACCCGAATAACACTCCGACTCGAAACATGGTGACCTGCCACGTGCGCCAAGCGCCAGGAACGATCATGTGTTTCCGATGCAATACTTGTTCCAGCTCGACAAGTGTTCTGATAACTTCCATTGGGCTCCCCGAGGACATTTTTGCACTGTATGGGAGATATCCAGCGTCATATCTGCCACTTGGTTGGCGAGCGGTGACCAGCTCCCACGGTCCTGTGCTGGGGATAATACGATGCTCGGACGCAAAGCAACGAGCGGAACAAACGCGATCGCCAGTCATGCGCTCCTCCGGTCGAAGAGCCTTGGATCTGTAATTTGGTCGACGTCGCTGCTTTCGCGTGTCTCGCCTCCGCCGGTGTGCCACCTCCTGTTGTGCGCTTCGCGTCTTCCGCCTTCATAGCGGACTTTACACCTAGATTCCTTTTTTCAGCCCTCTCTCAGTCCTGCTGGGCAAGTCGTAATTCGTCGCATCTCGCCAGTCTGGTTCGTATCCAGGATTTTGCTTTGTTACGTGGTGTTCTCCTACAGTAGATTCTGACATGTGTCTATATTGGTGTTCCTGGCATTTAGTTGCCTCCTCCGGTTTCCAAGTTCTTATCTATGGGTGCTCCGCTCAAGGCTAGCCCTAATGTGAGCCCATCGATTGTATAAGTGTATCAGCTGGTCAGATCACGGAATATAACGTATGCTGTCGATGGGTCTGATCCCGTAGTACCAACAATGGAGCAAAAAAGCTCGGCCTCATGAATGGCTGATGATTCATACCAAGAATTTTTCTGTACCTCCAATACGGTCTTCAACACACCAGCGACCACGGCCCCAACAAAGTCAGCACTAAGGTGAACCTATTTTATGCTTTCCTAGAGGTTTGCTGCTTGTGATGGCGAGTTCTCCGCCATCACAAGTCTGACAGGTGTAATAGTACTAATAAGTACCTCGTGGGAAAAGCCTTTTCAGCTGCGGACCTCAACGGCCGGCATTCCACGCATGCGCTGCTACCTGTCTATATTACAACGTGCGTACCTCGCGCACACATCATTACAGACTTTGCTAGTCTGTGAGTGTGTATACAGTCTATACAGACATTATGATGACCTGTACTCCTGGCCATGCTTTTCAGGTCCACCAGGAGTTGGCCTGGGTATGAAACTCCTGTTCAGGGGACTGGATGAACTTTTTTTTCCTAAATCCTCATATATTGTCCTTTGGGGCAATGCCCATGGTGGACATTACATGTGGTGTATCATATGGTTCAGTCTGCTTTATGTAGCTGTGTTACTTTATTTGCTCAAGAGTCCAAGTAATGGAAGAGCAGGGGAAAATGCATGATATTCCAAGAGTGGCTTGGTGTTGTGTCTACAGTATTAGCCAGTGATGCAATGAATTATAAGTAGGATTAAAAAGGAAAATCATAGGAGAATGTAAAAGAAAAGTGTGAAGCACATGTGCAAAGATACAGTACAGTATAAGAAACCCAGGTGCTTATGAGGCATGAAAGCATGAATGATCACAGATAAAGAGGGAAGAAGAAAAGTGCAAGATGGAGTGGAGGTACAGGACATGGAAAGGGGTGGTGTTTTTGGTTCATTACAGTTATGATGGGTGGGTTTCTGGTGGGGGGGTAAGGTTCCCATGGGACTCAGTGGCGGAAGCATTGTATGACATTGATGAAGACGAGAGTGTGGCATAGGCAGACTTTGTCAAATGGCAAATAACTTAACTGGTGTGCCTTACGGTGTAGCTTATTTCGCAGCACGTCGCAAGGGGGCATTCTAACATGTAATGTAAAACTGTTTCTGGCTGGTGGACAGTGGGAGCACGTTGGTTGGTGAGCTTTTCCTATGCGATGGTGTTTTGTTGAGAGGCGCATGCCCCGTTCGCAGCTGGAGCAAGATGGATAGATGACGCTTTGCCAGACCTTCCGTGGCTTGGAGGAATTGCTTGGACGGCAAAGACAAGTCGAGTTTGAGTGTCTGCTGTGCTCGGGAAGATACGTGAAAATTTTAATTATGTAGGCCCTTTGTGTGTTCGAAAGCGTCGCTTTTTCGCCGACTTGCTTATGGGCAAGGTTTTCGGGCCGTTTTGGTTGTCCCTTAAAGAGCGCGGGAGGAGTGTGATCGGCGATGCGTGTCCTTGGGCCGCTTCCTTTGCCATTTCGTCTGCTTCCTCGTTCCCTTGGATGCCTGAGTATCCCGGCGCCCATCGTATGGTTAGCTCTTTAAAATCGATGGTGGCGTGTAGGGAGCGCTTCGTGGAAATAATCTCCCAGATAGTGGCCTGGACCCGACTTGAAAGCTGTGATTGCCTGGATCGCCACTGGGTGAACTTTGCCAATTTAGCACTCGCTACGTTGTGGGACATTGCATACCTATGCATGATTGATCACACATACGCGTCGAGTGCGTCAAAATTAGGCGCTTTCCGTGGCTCACAAACCGTGGGCGCCAGAAAATTAGAATGGCCGTTCCATTCCGTTCAGCAGGCAGAGGCGTAGCGGTAGCTAAAGTAACTGGCACGAGAATGGAAGTCGCAAAATCAGGGCGCATGAGGGGCAACAGAATTCAGAAGTAGTAGGCGGGAAATCCCGATACCCACCTGGCCTTGCTTTAATACTGTGAACCATGATAACGAGAAGACTTGCCGTTGCTCCTAGTCTAGTGCACCGCGTTTGAGAACAGCTAAAACCCTTTATAGATCACCGTGTGGAGCCTCGCATGCCACACACATAATGCCGGATGGCATCCGAAACATCCTGTAGCGTCCGATATGTGTTTTGAGGCGTGGCTGCCGGTGACATTGGCGACGTTTTGATCCTACATACGGCGGCGCTCGGCCATCAAGGGCATCCTGCTAATGACGTGGATAATGCGACTATACTGGAAGTTCGTGTTGTTTCGTCATACACGGGATCCGACTGCACTACCATCCAGAATGCATTGAAATGACAGCCGTTGAGTTGCGGATACGGCAGACGTCGATCTAATTGGGCACCAAGCCTGTAAAAACAAGCCTGTCTCCATCGTGATGGAACTGGTGCTGATAAGCCATACAGATCTAGCCAATTTCAGGAATATCAGTCGACACATCACAAGGAAATACAACTCGTATTCTTCAGGTGGAATATGCAGGGTCGTCGATGCTCTCGATGGTATACGTGACATGGAATAAATTCCTCGCGATGAACCTCCCATCTTGTCCAATCAGCGACAGAGATGACAAGTGCACATGCGACTCACTGTCCTCATCATTATTCTCCGCGCGCCAGACAGCCTCGTCGTGATCCTTTGCCACGCCTGTCTGGACGTGGCGTTTGACCAGGCGGATCCGTGCCCGCTCGGCGTCGACCTGAACCCACCACCGTTCGTCCATCTGAGTCGCCGCTCGACGCCAGGGATAGATGTCAAGCATGGTATACAGTCCTTCGATGACGACGACGCGGTGGGGCGGCGTTATCACGACCGCGTCCGGCGTTGGGTCTTTGAGCGCATGGTCGAACGACGGAGCAAAGATGAATTCGGATGCCACATTGGAGGTGGGACGGCGCAGACGCGCGATGAATTCGACGTAGGCGGGCGCATCGAACGTCCAGTGGCTTCCACGGCGATCGTGCGCGAGCCGAGGATCGTCCATGGCGTCGAGCTGCGCGCGGGTGAGGTGCCAGCCGTCGAGCCCGATGAGGACCGCCCTCGCCGACTCTGCACGGGCTGCGAGGAGCCCGTTGACGTGTTGTACGAGACGCGTGGCGAATGAGGTTTTCCCGGATGCAGGTACGCCTGCGATGGCGATCAAGAGACGGGCGGCGTTTGGCGCGCTAAACTTCGCTATCAGTGAGGATGTTTTGTCGACGCTGACCATGCTATGGTGGACTTACGCATTGAGCTTATCGATTATAAACTGGGCCCGTTCGACGATAATGTCATCCATGCTAACGAGTCGTAAGAAGGCAATGTAAGGGTGATCACAACAACCGTGCCTATGGATCTGATTAGGCTTCGGATTCCGGGAGTCTGATATAGCGTCGAGCGATGGCGATGGCAAGAACTTCACAAAAATCTGAAGGATACGAGTTGTAACTCTGAGGGGTTCAAAGTTGAAAACCCCCGTTATCATAACCCAATTTTGTGAGAAGGGAAACTGCTCAAGAACTCTCACTCTCGTCAAGAAATCCAACTTAGTGAAAACATGGAATGGAAAAGCCAACGGTCATTAGACCCGTTCCCGAGTCATCATTTAAACACACTCTGGGTCAAGGGTATCGTACAAACTTCTGTTCAAAAGTAAGTAGCGCAAAAGACCTCAGTCCGAAAACATGCGCAATTAAATTCGTCGTGAAAGAAAGAAAGAAAGGAGCTAACCATCTAGATGTGTCAAAAGTGTTATTCGATCCGCCGATTAAACAGTACCCTAAACAAAACATGTCCCGTTCATGTTTCCGATGTGACATCACATCGTATAGAGGCGATTTGAAGGCATGCCAATCAACTCAGTGCTGAGACATATGAGCCAAATAATCCGAAAGCTAGAAGGGCATGTGAGTGTGGTTCAAACAAAAATGGAAATAAACCCACCTTCAAGGCGCCCGTTCGGATGCTCTCGCCAACATTTTGGACGTCGGGATTAGTCATCACTCGGGAAATAGCGTCCCTCGCAGCAGCTTCAAGATTCGCAAGGCTCCCGTCGCCCAAAAGCCCTCCATCAGATGGAGGACGTGCGAATTCTTCTTCCTCTTCGCGGCCGAAGTATTGACTCGAGGAAATAGAGGTCGCCCCCTGAAAGTTGGATAATCGTTGCTTCGACTCCGCAAGGAAGGTGGGATCGTAATCGTTACGTCCGAAAAACATATCAGAGGAAATTGCCTTTTGGGTCCCGAATTTATCTCGCGCCGTCGTGGGTGAGTCATCGGCAGATGGGCTAAAACCAACAGGCAAATATCAGTCAAGGATTCAATGATGAAGATGTTCGGCTACGTACGTGGATCGCGCGTTGGTTGAAGTTTGCGACGTGTCCGGAACGCCACCAAAACCAAACTTACGGAATCCCATGCCCAATCGCTCGAGGTCTTGGCTGTTGACCTTTTGAAGGTCCACTTTAGGTGGTGCACTGGTTATCGAGCGATCAGCTTTGGCTTTTGCGTCGGCTTGGGCGGCTTGCTCGGCCTGTTGCCTGGCACGTTCTTCTTCTTCCTCGCGTTGCCGATCATATCCAAGTTGCTTGATGCGCTCCGCTTCTTCGGCAGCCTTTCGTTCGGCTTCGGCAAAATCAACAGCGGTAGCCTTCTTCGCTCCAAGGCCACCAAGTTTGCTCTTCTTCGCAGCGGCCGAGGCGTTGGAAGAGGTAGTTGCAGTAGACACAGAAGAGTTCAGGCGTGAAGCACCTTGTTTGACGGAACTCCCGACTGCAGAGGAAGAAGAGTTGGAACGCAAAACGCTCGACGTGACCACCCGAGAAACAGGTCGACCGACTACGGGTGGGGCCGTGGGTGTAGCGGAGGGAGGTGTGGGTTTAGCTGGGGCGGATTTGTCCCAGGACGTAAAGAAGTCTTCATCTGCTTGCGATGGAGGATCGGTTGATTGCGACGAGTCCATTCCGTCGACGACGACCCGCATGGGGAATCTAGCAACGTGAATGAGCAACCCTAATAACACAAGGTTGAATTAGACATACTTGATGGCATCTTCTTTGACGCGTCTGGCGAGTTCCTCCCTGTAAAGCTCCGCAGTTCTACTTGAATATTTTTTCTTTGGGTCCTGGTCACTCAAGAGCAACGCACTGCCGTGTCGGGTAAAGAATTCTGTCGCAGACGCATTTCCACCGACTTTCATGGTCCGAAGTTGATCCAGTTGCCAACTGTCAAGGTTCGTCGAACTATTCGGTCCGAAGAATTGAGGAGATGCACAACCGAGCAGCAACCGTACCCACCGCACGAAGCTGATATGCACGCCCATATTCCGATGTGCGCTAGAGCAGTCAAGGCAAATATAGACACCAAATGTGACACTGGACCAAGTCGGGTTGCGTGCTTGACAATCGAAGCATGTCTATCGATGATGGTGAGGGTGTGGCTGTAGGAGCGTGAACGGTAGTCTGACCTTGTTGCCCTTCTGTGCTCTAAGAATTTTGAATAGTTTTTCGGACTCTGCTTTGGAGGGACCTGACATCGTGGTTAGAAGCCAACCTGTGTGATGGCAATGCAAGACGTATTAACGTGTCATGTTTCGGAGTCAGCGGTGTTCGGGGTCTGTCCTTATCAATAGTCCATCCAACATACTGTATTCATATCTTTCCAGCTTTTATAGAGATATGATTACCGCGTCTATGAACATGCAGACCTTACAAAGGGAGGCATTTCCAGGTGATAGACATCACCATGCATACCGTTGCATAGCCTGTCCATGTGGAAAGCGTTTCCATGACACATACGCTGCTGTCCCACAAATTCACTCACTTGGCCCCATCGTATGTGTGTTGGCCTATTGTGCAATGACGAGCGAAGCTAGCCAGGTTCTGGCACCAACGCCGCCACTTATCTGGGATCCACCATCCTGTCAGTTGTTTTTCCAGCAGTTGCTGACCAGACAAACCTAACAGTTGAACCGAACGCAGGAAGGGTACATGGAACAAAAGATCCAGCAGGACTGACTACACCTAATCCAACCAAAACGATCACCTTTTGCTTCGCAGCTACAACGCTATCCAAAAAAACCATGACTATACGGACGCCCAATGCTTAGCGCCGGATTTTAATTTGAACATGCAGTGATCCTTACACCGCAGTGGACGTTGTGCCGCGCAATAAAGAGAAAGTGTGGGTATCTCAAGGAAACTGGAAATTTTATATATCTATGGAATGGCACAGAATCGAGAACGACAACGCTGTCTTGTCTGAGATAGCATTCGGTATCATCGACGAGCTCAACTGATTTCTGTTCAAGTTGTTGAGAAAGAGTCCAGTGACTCAAGAAGGCGCTGGACGCTGGCTCCTCCTCTAAAGAGGTTATTATATATTAGGGTGACTGATGGCCTGGCCTATGGATGAAAGTTCATGCCGGACGTCATCGCCGAGAAGAGGCAGCACGGCGAGTGACTTCGTGAGTCATTCCTGAAAATCTGGATCGACTCGTCCAATCGAGCATGCAATAGTATGAAACATCGACTCCAACAACCCGAACTCGACGGGTTAATCGATAATCTGACACAGTCAGTGATGGCGTGAATACCGAAGGTCAGAAAGGGTGGGAAAGCAAACATCTGAGGCATCCTTCTCGATGGATGCCGCAAGTCATGTTCAAGACTCCGTTTGTCAAGACTACAGATACCCCAGAGAAGACTCAGGTTTCTCTGTAATCATATGCACAAATCGTTTCAATCATTCGGGTTGGGCACCCATTACAGCTCGGTCACGAAGGGCGGTTTGTTAAAGGTTCATCCCCTGGCAATCTAAAGCAAAAATTGGTGTTCGAGAAACAAATCATATACCAGGCCCTCACGTTTTTAGCAGACGACCTTCGTCGAACGACTTCTTTGATCATTGCGACCGGCTTCGCGTCAGAGACGCCATCTCGGAACTGTACAAATCAAGCGAATCTGCTATTGCATCCAGATCGCCTGATACCGGGCTCGAAAAAACGCGAGTACTACCGGAGGTTAGACGGGCCAGGGACTCGATGTGGCGTACCTATGGCTGTAGTACAGAAGGCACTTGATGATGGGATGGCGTACGTTCAATTGTAGAATGTATTACAGTCTTGCAATGCAAACTATACCATTACCTTGGAGTCTTTTGCGGGGCCGGTCGTATGACGGGCATTGGAAAAAAAAAAAGAATCCAATCTCGGATGGTTCGTGCACATATTTTCATTTGGAATAGCTCGAAACGGTGTCCTTCCGATAGATAATTGCGCAGAAAGCTGAGGGAAAATAAGTAGGTGGCACTTCCGAGTCGCCCCTGAAGCGCCAGATGAAGCTTTAGTCTATTCGCGTTCGTTTCGCATTGACAATACCGCCTGCAATACTGTATTTCCATGAAAGTCATTATCAATGAAAGGTGACAGTGGGTCCTTTTCATAGGCCAACCGTTCGGAAGAAAACTGTTTGTTGTCGGATTGGTTCGTGGTCAGGTTTGTGACTTTCCTAAACTCCGACGGACCATCTCGACCTTGATGAGCTCAATAACTACGGCTATCTCCACAGTGCTGTCGCTGGGAGCAACATGGTTCTACCTTTCCTCGGGTCAGCGACAAGGACAAAGGGGCGCAGTCAATTTTATGATGACAGCAGCAACTGTCCTGCATACCCTCCTTGTGCTATCCAACCTTGCACTACACCGGCCTCCCAACCTCTTCACACGATTATGGATACCCATAAATACGCCTGTGGATCGTATAAGATCTCTGTTGGTGAACGAAGCCGGATTCAGTGGGATGAGGCCGGATGGCGCACTCATTGTACCCCCGGAGATTCCGAAAGACATCAACACGCTACTCACGAGGCTGAGTGTAGATGGCAGCAGAGGAATATATGTGAGGTATGCACGCTTCCATCCGTTCCTTCAAGTGTTCTTCTCAACAGAGGCAGGTTTGGCCAACGTGCCATGCAAACATGTCCGTACTGCTCTTCGGCCACCGACTACACGATTCTCGTCCTGTCAGGCATTCTTCTTGATTATTTGTGGACTGCTATGCTACTTCTGTCATTAACGACTACCCTCAATGGTCGACAAAGATGGAGGACGAACGTCCTTGGCGCCCTCACATGTGCATTCTTCGCAGAGGGCTACGCGTTCACCGTCGCTAGTGCTGTGCCACTCCAAAAAGATGCTACCGTGGCGTTCATGGTGCGTCGCTCTTCGTTTGCCATTCCTGGCGATGGTATCATGTCCTAACCTCATCCAGTGGCATGACAACCTGTTCCTCGCTCGCAACGTCCTTTTCATGGTGTTACCCATCTGCACCCAGATATTTCCCGCGATCTATCCACCCACTCCAGCCTCGATCGTACTCGCGTCAGCGCTTGAGCACCTCGAACGGACTCTTCCGCGTATCCATCTTCTCAAATATTTTCACCAAGCGGTCTTACGGCACCCATACACTCGCGAACGGGCAGTCGAGTTTTGGACCAATAATGCCGCCGAAGGCGCTGCGGCACGGAACAATCCAAACGTCCAGACGACTGCTGCCAAGCTCGGATTCGGGTTCGCAAGTCTGGCCAATCCGGGTGACAAAGGTGGACCGGAGAGCGTGTTGAGGGCGAATGCGAGAACCGCGGTGCATTCGCTGAAACCGTTGTTTATGCCGCCACCCAGTTGAGTTGAGCTGTCGGCACATGTCTATCTACCGGAATATTTCAAGGTGCGGGTAGTCTGTTTATGGCTCTCGCGCAAGACGTGTCACAACTCCGGAATTATGATGCGGGTTTTCCCGATAAAAGAATTCGAATTTTTCGTTGAACTTGTGAATCGAAGGGGACCGTAGCCGTTCTTCCGTTGGATGATGGTTGGTCAGTTCGAGTACTGAGATGAAGATTTCATTGGTGGGCTGTGCCATTCTAGGGGAAACGCACGCTCAAGGTCTAGATGTGGCATGGTGTTCAGTGTTCAAGTACCTACAGTGACCATTAAAACGCCCATTACAAACGCAGCGTTGTAGTTGTATAGCGTATGAGGTCTCCATTACTTATACTCGCTTAGTAATTGGCTCAAATAAAAATCCGAGTCTTATTTACATAATCAGGATCACTACGGAGCACCAAGGTCAACGGTAACGTCCATCCGGGCGAATGCGGCGATGATCAGGTTTATACTCGTGCAGGTAAGTTCTGTCAGGTGTCATGTACTAAGTTTTAACGGGAACGTAGAATAGACAAGGGAAGACCCGGCTGTCGAAATGGTATGTCCCGTACGACGACGAAGAGAAGGTGAGGTACTCGGTGCCTCTCGTGCAGGACTGCGCCCGAGTAACCCTAACCTGGTGTCCTAGGTGAAACTTCGGGGTGAAGTACACAGGCTGGTCGCGCCTCGTGATCAAAAGTATCAATCCAACTTTGTGGAGGTCAGTGTGAGGCATGATGGTGGATCTGTGCTCATTCGCGTGGCCCACAGTTCCGGAACTACAAGATTGTGTACCGCCGCTACGCTGGCCTTTTCTTTTGCGTATGCGTTGATGCCAACGACAACGAGTTGGCATACCTAGAAGCTATCCATCTGTTTGTAGAGATACTTGGTGAGCCTGAAACTCCGGGAACTCAGCTTTGATGACTGACAAGGCGACTGTTTATCGCCAAGACTCCTTCTTTGACAACGTCTGCGAGTTGGATCTTGTCTTCAACTTTTACAAGGTGAGGCCCGTCCACCAGTCACACAAACCACCTTTTCACGGACCCAATCTACAAGGTATATGCCATCCTGGACGAGATATTCCTGGCCGGCGAGATCGAAGAGACGAGTAAAGACGTCGTTTTACAAAGGCTAGAAGAACTAGAGAAGCTAGAATGAGCTCATGGCCCCGCTTCCATGTATGACTCGCGTTCCGCTCATGATTTACGGCCCATCAAATTGCTTTGCTTTGCTCATATTTTCCGTTTGTAAGAGATGATACAATCGTACAATGCCCGGTAAATGGAAATGGATTTATACCTTTTTTGCATAGGATCTCCTGCCATGCCAGATAATTCGATATCGTTCTTTTCTCAGTTGTCTGTCACCTCATGGCGAATGGCATCGGGAGCTTGCGAATATGAATGTCAAATGAAGAAAGTACGGGCAAGATGTGCACGTTGGGCCAGGGTGCTGGAGAGGAGTACCCATATTTTATCATCCCTGGACGTGAGTACACTGATGATCGCTTGCGGTAAAACACTGGGTCCTCACGCATATGGCATATCTGCGCCAGGCATCACATGCAGTTAAACACGAGCATCGTTAGAATTGCATGCCAATAGCGATTTTTTGAAATCCCCGAACCTTACCCGTTAGAAGCTCGGAAACTTCCAAGTATCATGGCACTTTATGTTCCTGGACACAGCATCACGGGCTTGGTCCCCCCAAACGGCGCGCTTCGTTTGCAAATCTTGCTCGCTTCAGGAATATCTTTCGCATACCCCACCACGCCTATTTGGTGGGCGCACCGTGGCGTTTCACGTATCGACTCCAGCGGCTTGCGGCGGAAGACAGAATGTACATCCGTGATCTAGCTTACTCACGTCAACACCGGATTTCAAATGCAGAAACCTAAACGAGGTAATCGAGAAGACGAATGCGATTGGAAACATAAACATCGAACGCACGGGATGGGTGTGCGGTGTCGAAAGACGTGCTGGTCATTCGAAATCTCGCAACACATGACATCCGATGATATGGGTACGAGGACAATATCTCATCGTGGATCTGTCAACGGCGTAGGGTGAGTATGGATATTGATACAATGGTGATCGTGTCCTAGGATGGGATGAAACAAATGTTTCGGGACGACGCCGGTCTAATACGGTTGGAACGTCCAATAATTGGCGTTGCCTTGCGGGAAAAAGAAATAAAGGGAACAAGTGTCAGTCATGTCATCCTTCTCAGTTCACTCGGATCATGTTGCTAATATCGTTTGCCTGTGCAGGGTTGGAACGTCTAACGAACGCGGTCTGCTGCGTACTTTAACAAAGATTACCACCTTGCTTCAGCCCTTTCTTTTGCTTTTGACGTGTGGCATCTCGCGTTGGATCTCTTTGCCGACGTAGCCAATGCGGGACTCGTCTACTGGGATGAATGACGTTGACATCATTGCCAATTTCTCAGGATCTCACACGCAGATGCCACATGAATTTCGCGTGGGCGGATTCCCACTGGGATAATCCCGCAACCGCGATATCAAATCTTCCAATTCCAAATGGCCTATTGTTTTCCAGACGTGGGTACAATCGTTCGAGCTGGTGAAGGAAACCAGGCGTGATTGTTTGATTGGGGACCGCATGCACCCAAGGTTTACCAGTGGTGTGATGGTGCCTGTCCACATCTTGGGTTTGTTTCCCGCACCCCCGTTTGTACACTTGGACCGATTTGATGTTGACTCGAGTTTAAATAGACGGGGGTTCACTATTGTTGTTACTCCGGATTTGCTGTCACACGACACTATTGTCATCTCACGGCTTTGATTGCCATTGCGCGGTGGTGTTCGTATCCTCGCAAGGCACCGTCGGTCGAAGGATCCGAACCCATTTGGTCGTCGTTCATCTCGTTTGTGGCTCGTGGTTCTGCTGGCAAGTCATCTCTTTCCCTTCGTCAGGCATATTTATACTCTTGCTCTCAGGTAATGCAGAGCATCGCCGTCAGATGGGAGCTGCCAGTAGATGCGTACCGACTAGTTGTCAAACACGTTGGAAGCGGAACAGACCTCTCTTCCCTCTGCAGGGTTAACAAGGGCTTTCAACGGGCGGCAGAGCGGGCCCTTTATAACACCGTTCACGCGTCAAATGCCCCGGACAGTTTTCGGATGTGCAACTTGTTCGCAAAGACGCCTCGTCTGGCTGTGATGGTTGAAGCTCTGACGCTAGTCGTTGGGGATGAGGACGAGGATGAGGACGATGGTGGTAGCAGTCCGCCAAATGAGGTCCAGTTACCGAGTGACTTTTGGCAGACCGTATCCAAGGCGCTTCACCAGACAACGACACTACGCTCCCTCTACCTCCGCCTCGAAAATGTGGGCGATATTGCGCAGGCATGGATTCTCAACGGCACGACTTTCCGGCTCCGTAGCTTTCATAGCGACCTGCAGTGGGATGCTGACCTTGTGTCATTCCTCAACACTCAGTCTGACATTGACGACCTGTCTATCGTAGACTGGTCCGATGATACCGCTCAAGGCTTTACATCCATACCACTATCACCCCTAGACCCTGCGGCGCTCCCAAACTTGTCGACTTTGCAGTGCACATTTACCGAAGCTGCTTGTGCGCTCGTTCCTACGCGACCTGTTTCCAGACTCAAAACATGTTTGTCGAAAACGCAACTGTCAGAAAAGGGGGAGGAACTACTGCTCTTGTTCTCCAAATTAGCAGAAACGACGCACCCGTTGCGATCGCTGGACGTCGCCGATTCGAGCTACTCTGACATGTTCTCTCTCGAGCTCCTCGCTGCAGTCGTGAAGCTGCAGAACCAGGCGTACGACTTGCGGTATCTTGGCACCCTCGTCCTGCCTGTCGATGGACCCACAGTGCGTGGCTTTGTCTGTCTTAAACGTAAGCGTGAATTGACGCCATTGTATATAGCGCCTCAGGTTTTACGGGCTTTTGCGGACGCTATCTCTCTTGGAGTGTATCGAGGTAGACATCTCGGAATGGGACCCTCCACCGACCGTTCCTACAGGCATACGGGCGCTTGCGAGGGAGCTGCAGCTGTACTGTCCCTCGCTCGAGCGGGTAATCTTCGTCAACGAGTTTGAAAGGACTGTCGTAGCAACGGCGCATGGCACGTACACGATAGATGACGACGCTCACACCGATGATCTTTGGAGGGAATTTTAATCGGTATTTTATTTTTCTTTTCGGCACTTTCCTTTCGGCGTTTTTTCAGTGCCACACACAACTCCGTATAGAGTTTTATCGCCCCTGTATCGTTCCGAGCTAGCTTGTCATTCCTTCGTGCTCGCCGCATGTAGCCATAATGAAAGATCTTTCGGAATCTCGACGTGTGACCATGGTCGGTGATTCAGACGGGGTTGTTTGAACACCATCTATCTGAGTCGTGGGGAATGTCTGAAACCCCTCGGATCACATGATCATGCACTCCTGACGTTTAATGGTTCAAACTTAAGCTTAACCCCCCTGGACCCTGATAAAATGCTTCGAACTCAGACATGGTCCGTATCTGGACCAAAACGTTGACAGGGGTTGCCATCATGTCTTCCGTCATCACCTCGGACACGTTCGGAGCTTCCGGTGCTTGTGAGCAGGGTAGGCTACGTTTGCTAACGGGAGATAGACAGTCAATTCCTATCATTTTCTAGATGCCTTACGAGAGCAGAAGTCGCTTACGGTAGGTAATAGAACCAAGTGTCATGGATCAGTGCCTATGTCTGATAAGGACGACCTCGTGTCGATTGCCATCTATCTGTATATGAAGACGGTGACTCGTTGATCCCGGCTGAGGAGCTCCGTCTGCAAACGGCGTTGTGCCGTTTGGCTGGAGCGGAGTCAAGGGGGGTTTTCTCGAATCACGCCAATGTGCCAGAAAGGTGCGATTCACGTACTGAATGGCGAACAAAGCACGCAACTTTCTAGGACTCCGCTCGACCCTGACGGACTGACGAAGGAAGGAAGGCAGAAATGCACCTTTCCGACTCCAGCGTGTTCATTCACATGCAATTCGGCTGTCTTGTGGCAGAGTCACATTACAGACCCTGTTTTCCCCTTCTGTGCGGGTGCGTCGTTGGGCGGAAAGAGGGAGCTGGATGGGTTGTGCCCGATCGTGTTTCATGCGCAACGCGTTTCGTCTGCCGGTGAGGAGCATTCATGATACTCAAGAGTCGCATTACCTTCTGGAATTTCTAGAACACCGAGCCGAAAAGCATGTGTTACTGTAATCTCATATCGAACGTTTGAACGTTTATCCGGCGTTTTGTATTGAATGCGTATCAAATCCGCAGCATGCTGCCTACCAATGGAATAACTGTTCTCGGTATGACCCTATTCGATCGTTTAGTTACCCTGCGCGTACTGTCTACGTGGGGATTGTGCGCGAGCATCCGTCCACTTTGGCGTACTCGGAGAGAAGCGCTCGATTACCGCCCACAGCTACGTCACAAGATCACGTATGATGTCATCCACAATGCACGTCATCATCCAACGATGACACTTTCCTAATGCGTGCAGGGCTCTCCGACCATATATAAACCATTGCTGGGCCCAACGTTGCTCGCCAGTCGCATCTTTCTTCCCCCCTTTATCACCGACTATCTATTTATTGTTCAACATGACCAACCCATCCAACAACAACCAGGATCCTAGGTGAGCGTGTTGGTGCCGTGCTGAAGAGGGTCGACGCTGATATACGCTGCAGCAAAGTCTCTGGCCAGTTTCACTCGGTCAAGGGATCGGTGGTCGAGCAGGCGCGTCGGCCCATGTCACTCTGGTTCCTTAGTCTGATTTTGAATTGTTTTGTAGGCCGGCGATATGATGGGCTCGCAGTCTTGGTCCCAGGCGGGAAAGGAGGAGCACACTCGTGGCGAAGCCGAGTATAAGGCTGCTCAGACGAAGGGCTACGCCGAGGGCACCGCTGATAAGGTCGGCGGCTACAAGGATTCGGTGGTTGGCGCTGTCAGTGGTGACAAGAGTCAGCAAACTACTGGTAAGTGCTTGGTGTCTTCTCACCAACGTCTAGCCACTGACTAGGCATTACGATTGCAGGCAATGCAAGGAAGGAAAAGGGCGATACTCAGCAGCAGATGAACAAGCCTACGGCTGATTGAATGTGATTCGTATTTGTATAGTTAGCCCCTTCTAGAGAAGTGTATCGCCGGTAATTGCACGAAGTTTTTATTTGGTCTGGACTTTCGTACTCGCGCCCGTGAGTTAGACTTGAAATACATTTGCGGTGATATTTTGCACTTGCTTTTAAGTCAGTACTAATATCTTTGCTACATGGACACAAATGCGCCTCAAACCCAGTTGCGCGGATGCTTCAAAACGTCGATAATCCGTTCCTCTTCACTTCCTGGCTCTGTCCCGAGTTCTGACATGTACTCCCACCTCGCTGTCTCTGGTAGGCTCATCAAAATGCTCTCTATCCGCGCGGAAGGCGTTTTTAACCCAAACTTGGTGCCCCTATCGTACACCAGGTTGAACTCTACATATCGTCCTCTGCGTAGGAGCTGCCAGCGGCGGTGATGTTCCGTAGGAACGTCGCGTTTCTTCTTGAGGAGAGGAATGTACGACGGGATAAAGGCACGACCAAGACGTGATACGAACTCGAAAATTTCATCAGGATCTCTTGGCCTCTGTACTTCCTCCGGAATGCGTGCGTGCTTCTCGTTAGATAGATCGTCGAAGAACATCCCTCCAATCCCGCGCGTCTCCTTTCGGTGCGGAATATAAAAGTATTCATCGCACCACCCTTTGAACGCGCTATACAAAACATCATTCTGACAAGCCTCTTTCAGTATTGTATGGAAATGTTTGGCGTCTTCTTCGTCAAGGTAGGAAGGAGTCAGATCCGAACCACCGCCAAACCACCAAGCAACGACCTTGCCCACCTCTTCTCCGGCGGGCACTGGTTCTGTGATTTCAAAGTAGCGGTAGTTGGCGTGGACGGTCGGGTCGAACGGACTGTACGGATGGATGACAAGACTGATGCCGGCTGCGAAATAGGGAAGACTGGTGTGTTCGTCGTAAGGAATGGACGAGTGATCGGCGCGCATCTCTTTGATGGCAGCAGGTGGAAGAATCCCATGGACGACGGACACATTTACGCCTGCCTTCTCGAGTTTGGTTTCGAGCACAGAGGTTGTTTGACCCGGCTCGGGTGCGCGGGCAAAGACGCACGAAAGGCCCCGACCACCTGCGGGTCTGATCCAATCGTCCCGTTTGAACTTGGGCGCGTTTGGATCGAGTTCTTCTAGGGCGATGACGATGTCGTGCTGGAGACCGTCAATGAAATCTTCCACCTTTTTGCGCATCGGATTTGCCATGGTGGTGGTCGGGGTGTAGATAGACACGATAGAGTCACGTGCAAAGATCTCGCTGTTCAACTTACCACCCACAAAAAACATTGTTGTCTCTGCATTGTACATCCCACGTAGAACTCGCTCGTACTTTTTAGATTGTTATTCGGGCCATCGTCGTCGTACAAGCATGGATGCTCGTCTCCGAAGAGTGAACAAGGAAATCACTGGTTGGTGATGTAGAGACCGTCCGAAGACCTCGCTGATGCACACCACCGCGCAGACTGCAAGAACGATAAATCGTCCAATATTTTAATCGATCTCATCGATAACTCGCCCTTTCATCTCAAAGGCTCCTTTCCAGGGCCAAAGGACACCCCATACGAGGGCGGTACGTTCGAGGTCGTAAGTCACCTCCTTTTCCTCGGCGGTCCGATTGCATCCATACCAAAACGTACGCAGGACATTGTCATTCCAGAATCGTATCCGTTCCAGCCTGTCAAGATGAAGTTCATCACCAAAGTGTACCACCCCAACGTATCTTCGGCGTCCGGTGCCATCTGTCTCGACATCCTCAAGGACGCCTGGTCGCCCGTCCTTACGCTCAAGTCGACGTTGATATCGCTCCAGTCACTCTTGTGTTCCCCGGAGCCGAACGACCCCCAAGATGCGGAGGTGGCGAAGCACTACACGACAAGCAAGCGAAGCTTTGAGGAGACGGCGAGGTATTGGACGCAGGTGTACGCTGGGGGGTCGGCTCCGCGAGGCAAGTCCGTCGCGAAAGAGGCACACCGCGACGAGGTAGCGATTGCGGGTCTGGAGAAGGCGCACGTAGACCAATTCGAAGGGCTCGGATTCGAACGTTCAAAAGTGGTGCGTATCCCATCCCCATACATCATATATTTATTTATTATTTTATTTATTATCTTAATTCTAATTTCGTCACTAATCACGCGCATGGGTTACCCTGTACAGATTGATGTTCTCCGACGATTAAACTACCGCGGAGCGAATGTAGCCAACATATCGGAAGATAAAGTCGTGGAAGAACTATTGAAGTGACATGCAACTGTCATGGATACCCTGTTTTTTTCCCTGTGAAACGATGTATCCCTGCATGGTTTTATGTCACTGTATTCTACACTTCTGCTTCTTCGTCCGGAATCTGCTTATCGCCCATATTAGTGCAGAACCCTGACTGTCATGGCCTTTACGCTCCCCGTGTTTTTTCCCTATACGGGCGGCACAAGTGATCTCCGTGGCGCAACGCCATGGTTGTTTGCGTGTGTGAGCTGGAATACGTCGCAGAGCGATTGCACTGAGAACGTATGAGCTTGAACCAAGCGCGTGGCGCTATGCTCGATGGGAAGGAGGATCCGTGATTTCGATTTTTCATGATCATGCCTCTCCCCCTCCAGGCCGTCTTCGAATGGTAAGTCGCCGAATAAAGAAGACGTGCGGACAACCTTGACGATAAACGCTTCTAGATCTGGGGTCCGCATCTGCCGGGTGGGCGATGGGTTTTTGGACAGGCACGCGCACACGTCCCCACCTTCCCTTTCCAGCGTCCCAAGGACCACGGACCGGTCGTGAAAAAGAAATTTCTATTGAATGAAAAACAAGCGCAAACGTACCGAAAATGACCACGCGTCGCTACCAAAGAAAAAAAAACAAAAAAAAAACAAAATAAATGTGGGGTAGAGGGTGCGAGCCGCAACTCAAATTATTAAAAAGCTTAATCGGTTTTGGGGGGAGGGGGGGGGGTGCGGTCGAGCGTCCCCCTGATACTTGACACGATGGAATTTAAAAACAAAAAAACAAAACAAAAAAATCACGGGCGAGGCACGACGGACGAACGAAAACCGGGTGTGATGAGCACGTTCGTCGACGACGCCGGTCGTATTGGAAATGCGCGTGCGTGAAATCGGGTGATGGAGCGAGGCGGCAATGGGACACTCCAGCCTACTACTTTGGCTATGAACCAATTCAAGGCATGACAAATTCAAATGAAAATGTTCACGCGAGTGATTTGGAATCATAGGCAATAGTAGTGCTGGAGTGACACCAAAGGCCACTCCCACCTGATGTCTGCACTGCAGCAGGAGGGTGGGGAGGTAGGTAGAAGAAGTGTGAGTGAGGAAGAGTGGTCTACCAGGAGGGGTGCCTGTGACTGCGAGAAAACTGGGTTGGTGGCTTTTGCAGGTCGCAACGACGGTCGTTTTTATACCTCGCTGTCATCTCGATTTATTCGCTGACTGCGATCCTCGACAACCTTTTTGGTCCCCCCCGTACCGCACGCCGGTGATTTTTCCTTCTTCGAGCTGCCGTCACATCCACACAGGGTCGCAGGTAAGCATGTGGGGGCATCACCACCTGAATCGTAGCCGCACTGATCGGGCATCCTGCAGGCATGTTTACAGAAAAAGGAAAACCCAAGGAATGGACATGGAATGCGTCCCATGCACGGCAAACGTCAACGTCGAGTTTGTCGCCCGCTCAGAGGTCCGACGATACAACACAGCCCGTCGTGGAGACGTAGGGAAAGGGCTGAGAGTCGAGAGCACTGCCGATAGGCGTCCAACCTCGATCCGGTACGCCCGAACGCGTTGTTACACATACACACACACCCAAGACAGATATTCCAAGAACAGTGCCCCGCTCGTTTTAACAAACCCGTGACAGCATCCCGAGCGACAGGATTAATTGCTGTTGGTATATGTGCGCTTAACCCATCGCACATCAACGCATGTGTGCTCCACCTCGCCAGAGTGCACTCGAAACGGCCTGTCCAGCTATAGCGCATTGGCGTCGAGAGGCGACTGCTCCTCACCATCAGACAGATAGCGATCATAATGCTGCCGCACGTCGCCGCCGAATGGAACCGTCTGACGCTCATCGCATGTCGAAGTAATACTGCGGAGGACAAGGCGGTGTGGGGCGGTCGGATCGATCAAATGATGAAGAATCCGAGTCCCGTTTTTGTCACGAACGAGGTGTGTGGTCTGGTGTATCGGCGGAGAGATACACGAGGGCTGCGCGCGACTAGGAGGGGAAAAAAAGACCAACTTGACGGCACTAAGGGGGTGGTACGACACTCCACCTATCCTTCACGATTGATCATTAGAACGAACATGGACATATATGTCTGGTTGTCTGGCTTCCCTTCTCACCGCAATGAATTCCCGGCAGCCAGGTGACACGTCGACCACTGATGCATGCCAGATAAATCAGCTCCATTGGAGCACCCTCGATAAATTGTCAACCTAAAAATTAACCAATGCCCTGAAACCACGATGAAGAATGCCAGAGAGTCGGTGGTTAGCATTGTTTAGGACCCATGTCTTCCAGACGGATACCCGGGGTACAGGGCGGTATCACGAACAACAGATTACTCTGAACGACTAACAATTCCCTTTCAGCTTATGACAAAAGGTTTGGCGTTGGATACAGATTAGCACACTTACCCTGGTATAAAATTTGAGTCAGGGCGTCATGCCACCGTGTTTGATCGCCGCTGCTCCGCCGCCTTATTGTTCACGAGCACTATCTTCATGCGGGTATACTCCACAGTGGATTTGAAAAACGTGTCCCCAAAGCGGACGAGGCCGCGCTTTTCATACCACATGGAAGTACTCAGCCGCGCGTCGCACCAAAGCACGGCTACACCCATGTTGGCGCAGAAAGCAGCCGTGTAGCGCAGCAAGCCCGTCCCAATTCCCCGACCCTGGAATTCTGGATGGCAGGCAAATTTCCTGAATCGTGCCTCAGCGCCGCAGCGATCACTGCTTGCTGCATCCAGATCCTGACTACGGCTGAAGCTCCCGGACCCAGATGGGATGGGTTCTAAAAAGACAGAGATAACTGCAACCGGCGTGTCCCGACAAGGTACAAAGGCACCGAAATGGTACCCGTATTTGTCTTCGTCGAGGCGAACGTAATCGAGTGGTTTATCAGGCCATAGGACCAAGTGACGCAATGCCTCCGTCAAGTCTGCCGTGATCGGGCTGATACGCAACGTTGTTACAGTGACTGAATAAGACACGTTGTTAGGTCGTTATTTGATTGTAGATAACGGGGCTACTGACCATCCGTGGCTCCTGCGGTTGCAATGGTTTTGCTAGCGTTCGCTTGGTCGACCATTGTCTCTGCCATAAAGCGGTGCAATGTACAATAAGGTTTACGATCAAGTGTATCCAGTCGTCAGATGATCCCGAGGTTGCCAAACTGGGTATGGGAATAATTCTCGCCTGCTCATTCGGACCTACAGCCTGATGCAACCTAAACTCTACACTGGAAGATTCTGTGACCAAACGCATGTGAAATGGATCTCTGATCACGCCTCGAGGTTCAAGCTCAAAAGAACGAAAGGCTAGGCGCCAAGCACGATCTTATGCGATGCCACACGGCTGTGATGTGTGTGATGGCCTTGTGATGGCCCAAGCCGTCGACATTCATGATGAATGTTCATTCTACCTTGAATATTTCATTCGTGGCCACATTGTGACATGTACCGCCTGGATCTACGATACAACTCTGAGTGCTGTTTGTGGTGCCACTCCATTTTTCTCTTCTCGCACCCATTCTCCTTTCATTTTCATCACAGAAAAAAAAACAGAGGCGTGTTAATCCCATGTATGGTATTACAAGGGCTTCTAATCAAAATACCATTGTCAGAAAAAAGCATGATAAGGGATTACACCGCTTCCGTTTTTTTTTCTGTGGATGTTATTATAATTGGGAATATCAAATAAATCCACCCGTCATTCAATTGCTCCAAGATCTTGATGTATGTGTCGAGATGAAACTCGTTACCTTTGCCCTTGATCAGCATCCCGCGTCGCTTCACGAGCTTCTTCGGAGCCTACCATACCTTTTTTTTTTCGCGACCCGCTGAGTGTTGTGCACCCTGATTGCTTGACACGCTTACTCCATCATACAAAAAAAAGGCCCGTTGACAGTCCTCAGATATCGATTTCATTCTAGTCCAGTGAAAAATGGCTGCCCATCCCTGTCTGCTTTCCGATGGGGAATCTACTGTTTCTAACTGAGATCAACCCAGATGCGACGATCTGTCGACCACCCATTCCAAGCCGACGGAGGCCTTTTCCACGGTTGCACTTGCCCAATGTTTGTGGACAAGCCATCAGGCATTTGCAGATGCGGGTGCTATGCACATACTACACATCTACGACGAGGATCAAATCTAGTACCCTCTCGCTGCGTGCTTTATTTCCGAATAGCATCGTTCGACTGGCGAGGCTTGAATGAACAGACCCTGCTCGGTCGGATCATCCTATGCTTATCAACGTTCAAACGCCAACGAGATGACGATGTGTCGCAGCCTTATCTTCATCAGCGCAGATAACCCGGATTCAGCAGCTTCAAGTCAATTTCAGTTTTATTTCCGACGCACGTGTTTCGTACGATGGGCATTTCGGCGTGCGCGCGCGCAATCCATTATTACGACTGTCCAGACTCCAGTCTGCAACATACTCGACAGGGTCGACTTCTTTTCCTTGCTCCTGATCTGCCCCCCACAATTCACCACAGGGTCTCGCTCTGCTTCCTTTTCAGAACCCATGCTGGATGAAATGGTCCATAATGTTGTAAATATTGATGCATCGTGCAGTTCTACATACGGTGAGTTCGCCCCCACCCCCTTTCTATCATGATCATGCAGCAGCATTCGCAGAGTCCGATCCCATGTCCCGTTCCAAACACGCTTCCATTTTCTCGGTCGGTCGCGGTTCACTGACCGTCTCCGAATTCGACTCTTTTTCCTTTTCTCTCTTCCGTGCATCCACCACACTTTTTCGCGCCTCGAAACCGCCCGCCCAACCAAACCAGTGGTTCCTGGGACAGTGTGGTCCCCGCACGAAGAGCATTGCAAGCTGGAATATGTACATCGCCTGCATGAACAGGGAGCACGCTCGCCAACCGTGCTGGACGAACACCTCCGTCCCGACGGAGGTACCCATAACTTGGCCGATGAACAGCTGCGTCGACCGCCCCATCAGCACATCGCCGCCCCCACGATTTCCCACGGCGTTACCGTGTATGTAACTCACCGATATAATGAGGATGGCGTTCAACCGAGATCGCGCTTCGTTAGAGATACTGCCGAACGCTCGTCGTCAACACATCCCGTTACGCTGAGCGTCGGACGGAAGAGCACTGTACCTGAGCACGGCAGACGTCAACGACACTTGTTGCATCTGACGAGCGACGTCGAGTCCGAAACAGGCGATGACGACTGCGGACACGTTGATGCCTCCTGCGGCGGTCTGGACGGCCTGAAAGACGACAAGAACGCACGTCCCCACCAGCGTAGCGTACCACGGCACGAGATTGTCGATTAGCCGGCCTGCAAAGGGACCGAGGAGCACGCCAAACATGCCGACAAAGCCGAAAAGACCGATGTCAAGTCTAAGCCAAGACTGATGAGTCAAATACAACGGAAAAATGGCTGAAAGATCACCGACGTCGAGTAGTAGTAAGGCGATCCGCCAAGCAAAAACGTCAACGTGACCCAGAATGCTGTGAAACAGGTACTGGATGCGATGTTGATCAACGCGGTCTGTACCACGAGCGGTTCGGTGACCGCGTATTTGCCCATGGTATACAGGATATTGAGATACGTCAAGTTGGGATTTTTGGGTGGATAATCCGGTAGGATCAAGTACGCGCCAAGGATCACAAGACACTGGACGCCGATGGCCATGTAGTAGACCA
Source organism: Boletales sp. KT-2023a (assembly GCA_038090395.1). NCBI lineage: Eukaryota > Fungi > Basidiomycota > Agaricomycetes > Boletales > Boletales sp. KT-2023a. The sequence goes on along the minus strand of JBBPMP010000194.1, from coordinate 5,924 downwards.
CCCGCCACGAGGTGAAGTTTCCGATCACTCCTGCGAGCACACGTGCGACCAGGATGCCGAGCATGAGACCAGCGAGCACCACAGACAAGGCGGATGCTCTGCGTTCAGGTGTAGCCAAATCAGCCGCCAGGGGCATCAGAATCTGTGGCGTGACGCTGGCAGCGCCGATCAAGAAACATAACGCTTCAAACACACGGAGGTTCGGCGTGATGGCAAGCCCAATGGTAAGTGTGGTAGATGCCAAGACCAGCAACAACGTCAACTGTCGTCTGCGGACTAGATCTCCTAAAGGTGATATCAGAAGAAGGCCTGTCGCATATCTAGCTGATATATTGAGCATCTGCACTGAGCGTACGTAAAGTGAGTATGATTTACCCTGCTTGCATCAACGTTGGTATCCTGTGGGGTAATTCATCTTTAACAGGTCTTTTGAGAGCCAGAGGTGAGAACACCTACACTGAAATCTCGCTGTAGGAAACGTTGAAGGACTCGGAGAATTCAACTGAAATTACAAGACGTTACGGCATCGAACCAGTACTTGAAACCCATCGCATACTCAACAAAGGTTGGCAGTAGTACAAGTTCGCAACGGCTTAGAGGAGGTAAGAATTGAGCAATGGTGTTGGGTCAAAGACGTACTGAACGTGCTAGCGAATCCAAACGAGGCGTTTAACACGAGTCCAAAATGGAATGGCTTGTTGGGATCATAACGCAGTCTCTTGGGGATAGGTATGAATCCAAAGTCGGTCGACGGTGCCTGCTTGTGCTCGTTGGATGCTGCTTGACTTGGCGAACCCACTTCGACGTCGGTGGGCGAGGGAAGCATGGGAGACCATGATGCGAAGAGGAGGTTAAATATATATATATATCTTTTTTTTAGAAACACGGCCGAGGACACATTGCTCAAGAATAGGGCCCGAGTTGTCAGCAGGCATCGTTTTTATCCAAACATGCACCACGAAAAGACGTCAGTTGCCTTGCTTGTTATATTTCTCCCATGAGGCCTCATTGGTGCTGCTAACGAGAGTCGGACCGGTCAGACCGGTGACCTAGAGCGTCTCCTTCGACCTCGTCAGCGTCGAGAAAACAAGTTGTCAAAAGTACTTTTGGCTCACCTGACGCTTCGGATACTGTTGTGGAAAGGACTGCGAACCAGACCATTCTGTACGTATTTACTCAATGTATTCCTTGTACGTAAACAAACGAGTCGCTTTCAAGCATCAGGAATTTGACACTGCGGTTATCTAACCTTTTTTGTGCTTTTTAATTTTTTCAACCCTTAACTGTATCATACTTCACCGAAAAAGTATGACTAAGTTCGGAAGAGCGGTTAACCGCTGTGCCAAATTCCTGATTTGAAGTTCAACGTGAATCTTGGGATGCAGTTGACCCGGTCAACTTCATGCACCAAAGCCATTTCGGAAGCCCACACCGGTTGCCCGCGCCTCGTATGACTTCGAAGTTCGAACCTCAACAGTCACATAGGTGGTTCCGCCAATCAGAGCTCGAATTTAAGCGGAAAATGAAACTCACCCATGAGGGACCGCTGTAAGATATTCTGGTAGTGGACCTAGTGGCTGTGTTGTCACCGGCCGCCATCACACTTAAGACCACAAGGCCTCAAGGCCACACTAATCCCGAGGTTATCGATGCAGCGGGCATTCAAGTAATATTGCATTAGGTACATCTGCTGGCGATGATGGAGTGGCCATGTCTCACTGGTAATCCTCGATGAAAGCCCCCCCAAAAAAAAATCAAAGCGTCTGTGATGCATTGTCTGCTTCTGAGGTGCGGGAAGCGCCACTGGCAGCCGCCGACGCATCGCTCATATCACCCTTTTCGCAATCGCTCGCGCGACGCGTCATCTGTTCAGATGGCACCACCGACTCGGAACTCACATCGACCGTCGTGATCGACACGGTTTTCATCCACAACCCGCCACGCCAACCTATCCATCGATGGCGGGGACAATAGGGGCCCCTCAGGAGCAGGATGCCCAATTGCCAAACGAACCATGCCATGGCCAACACCGCATCTGCCCGCCAACCATAGTTCACAAACACCTCCGTCCCCACAGACGTCCCCATGACCTGTCCGAGAAAGACCTGCGCAAACAGAAGGATGTCAGCAGAATTGCAGTCAGTCAAGAAGCCGACGCACAGCAAGCAGGATCAGCGAGTTCAATCTAGAACGCGCCACTTCCGAGATGCTGTCGACGTTGCATATCACATTTCCGCTGGCATAAAAACGCCGATCTCACCTAAAGATGAGCGTCGAGAGCGATATCTGCTGTGTCTGTCGTGCAACATCAAGACCAAAGCAAGCGATAATCACAGCAGCAACGTTGATCCCTCCGGCTGCTACTTGGACAGCTTGAGAGCAGATCAGGGCGAGTATTGCCAACAGGGCAACGTTCCACGGTGCCACCTTGTCGATGACACGGCCCAACAAAGGGACAGCGATCACGCACAATGCACCCAAAAGGCCGAAGAGGCCTATAACGATGCTGGGGAAAGCCCGTCAACTCAAGCATGATTCATGTTCAACTTGAAACATACGTTGAGTAATAATAGGGTGGTCCGCCAAGGAGAAAAGTAAGCGTAACCCAGAAGTTGGTGTAGCACGCGCTCGCAGCGATACTAATTAGCACAGTCTGAACCACCAGCGGTTCTTTAATCATGAACATGGCCATCGAGTAGTACATGCCACGGTACGACAGGCCGCGATCCTTGACCGGATAGTCGGGCAGGACCAAGTAGGATCCGACAAACACGACACCTTGTATGCCCACCGACATCCAGTAGACATATCGCCAGCTCACAAAGTTGGCCACGACCCCGGAAAGAACTCGAGCGATGAGGATGCCCAACAAAAATCCAGATGTAACCACAGATATGGCAGACGCACGACGTTCGGGAGGCGCAAGGTCCGCCGCAAGCGGGATGAATATCTGAGGAGAGACGGATGCGAATCCAACCAAGAAGGATATGCCTTCGAATACATATAGACTTTTCGTGATCGCAAGTCCGACGGTGAGACAAGTCGATGACAAGGTCAGGAAGAGTATGAGCCCACGACGGTGCAGCATGTCGCCCATGGGAGACACGGTCAAAAGTCCGATCCCGTATCTACACTTTGAACATGAGTGAGAATCAGTCGCAAGCTAAACGACCTACCCTGCCTGTACTAGTGTGGGTATTCTGGAAAGACCGTATTAGCGGAACATTGTACGTGCATGCAGGACACATTCGGACACCTTGATACTTCGTCATAGGAAACCGAGAAATAATTTGCCAATTGAACTATGATGCATTGGTACGTTAGGACGCCGAATTACGAAATCGGTGTCCCTTACTCAATATAGGTTGGCAATAGTAGAGATTTGCGCAAACTGTTTCCCAATGAGCACATGCAGACTCATAAAACAAAGATTCGACGTACCCAACGTGTTACAGACCGCAAAGAATATGTTCAGAGCTATGCCAAAGTGGAATGGTTTATCTGGGTCATAACGGAGTCGTTTTGGGATGGGCAGGAACCCAAAGTCGTGCGTAGGACGTTGGACGACCGACGTTTGCGGACTCGGCAGAGCATCCACAATTGATGACTTCAACGTCGTCCCAACAGGGGAAGTCGACGTTCCCAACATCGTCAATGGGGTAGAGGAGACGGGATTCCATGGCTCAACCAAGGATGCGTATTTATAAGCACCTTGAGAAGACACCACCAGATGTTTTCGTGTGCATGGAAAGGAAATTTGCGGCAAGGCTACATGTCATCACGTTAGCTGGTCATGGGATGAGGAACACAGTGAACACAGAAACGCCACACAGACTCCGGTCAAGTAATAATAGACTCTGGGGTGGCGATACCCGACTTGGGCAATAGGACGCAGGGAAACACGAAAAGGGGTCGAAAGTACCAGGAACACTGCCACGTCTTGTAACATAATGCCAGAAATTACTCCTTAGCCCTGCAACATCTACAGCACTTACTGGAAAGGAATGGTTCTCGTAAGTGTTGCTACGACTCCTGTTCGTCATGGCGAAACTAGGTGAGCTTAATAATGGTAATGGATGCTTCAAAAGGCTTGCAGGATACCTTGGAATATCATATCATTTTCGAGATTCCGAGTCGACGATATTCATGTTCCACTATGTCAATGTAAGCCATTGACATAACAAAAGTAAATACAAAGCACCAACGCACACCACCTCGAAACAGATGCGGCACTTTGGAGAGGTCTACGGCACCCGGATATACGACGTCCCGTACAACATTTCCTATACCACGCAATGACCCGGTGACTCCCTACGCATCGGCGGATTTCGGTCCAACATACCCAACTTCGAACTCCAGGCACATTGTTCCCACTGCGGATGTGACACCATTGAATTCCTTGAACACATACTAACCGATTGCCCAGCACCCGAACATGGCATCATTTTGGCCCTCGTTCGCCACGTATGGCTTAGGCACCATCCTCGGGTGTGGCAACTTCGATTCACCCCCCCCTTCTCGCAACGAGGTGCTGCCAGACTGAAACGCATCCTACTTTTTGAATCTGCCCACCTTCTCTGGTCGCTGCGCTGTGACCGAGTCATAGATAACCGCGCACATACTCACGAGGCGGTGGTTTCCAGATGGAAAACCGCCGTCATCTCGCGACTCGATATTGACCGTCGGCTGGCAAAGTACATTTCCCCGAACCGCCGCCTTAGTGTGCTGTGTAGGACTAGCCGTCGCTACGTAGCAATATACACACGTCCAAAAAGAAAAGCATCAACGCGTTGGCCAAAGTCAATGCTAGTCGAGTCCTATCGTGATAAAAAGCAAAATTACGGTGACGAGCAAAACACTGGATGGTCATCACCACAGGCGCCCCGCACAATGGTCCAAGGGCAGCCTTTGCAAAAACTTCAGAACATGACTCCGTGCCCGGCGACCCACCACCTAGGTTTCAAACCGTTTGCTACGCCTTAGATTCTGATGATCGAATGATATAGTGACACTCATTGTGGGCCGTAATGGAGCGCTGGGTCGTCACGGCCGCAGTAGCTCAGTGCGTTCTGTATGTGATTCTCCGGCATTTGAAAGAGAATCCACTAGTGAGCGGTTCTATCCTCATCATGCGAGGCTGACTGCCACACACACACTATGCCGGGCCAGTGCGATGGACACAACGCGGGCGCAGACAACCATTTATTTGTCGAGGTGACTCGGAAGCCGAGAGACACTCCTATCTCACCTGCCCAGCCGACACTGGTCGCATAAGTTCAGTGTGAATGAACGAAACGCGAGAAGCATGCTTACAGACCAAAACTGGAATTCGACATCTGCTTTGATGAACAAGATGACACGTGCGATGGCATTGAGTGAATGGGAAGTCGAGAGAAGATTGGTGACGAAAAGTGGTCCTTATCAGAAGGCTTGACTGTAGCTGACAGTTCTCTGAAAAAAAAAAGGATTGTGAAACCAGCAGTTCCTTGCGATGGACACTCGACTCGGTCAATTCAGCTGACTGAAGTGGGGTCCGAAGGGGAAGATGACAGCAGCGAGTGACGTCGCTAACCAATCATGAGTGATTGCAACGTCAGTAACACTGATTTTCCTTATCCGGGCTGGCTCGAATGCTGGCTTATGGATATATGGCAGCCGTTGTACGGATCTGTGTACACCACCCACACCACCGTTCTGATGCGTGTTAAAATATTACTAGACCATCATGACTGCATTACGTTTGATCGAATCGCCTCCGATCCAAACGTTTTAGATCTGAACGCTGTTCAAAGTGAGTTTTTTTTTCCTGGCTCCGAACGGTGATTACTGTTCTTTTCGGCTAAGTTGGCCGCGTGAGAAATTATGAGTCAAAACACGCCCCGACCTTCTCTCTCCCATAGCACCCCAACGCCTCGCCGGATTTC